>CM049809.1:1471427-1571135 GCA_027422405.1 Ptychobarbus kaznakovi | reverse complement strand
TATTCTATGAAAATGTCATGAAGAGAAATGTGGTCATTTTTAACAAAACATCAATTGGAACAAACATTTTAAAGTAGTTCACAAAGATTATTTTTTAATTTTTTAAAGGATTGGAAAACTAGTCCAAAGATGTTGTAGAAAAATGACATGCAATCATTGCGATTTTCAGTGTTTCTCAAGTTTATATTGCCAGCAAAATCATAGTGAGTATATTGTTAATATCTTTGCACACTAAGACATTTTTGTTTTAAGTTTCCTTTTCTCTTTGACATTTTTATTCTGACTAGTTTACTTCATGTGTCCAGTGGTGATGTGCGTGTTATAAAAACACGTCCAGTGATTATTTTAATATGCAGAGGGAGTCATGCGGAGGAAGGAAAATAAAAGACGTCAGCCCAGCTGATCTGTAGCGTCCTGTTGAGGGACTGAAAGAGTCCAGTCTCTGCCACACCGCCGCCCTCAGCCGAAGAGAACGGCTCCTTTCTTCTGCTTCATTCCCTGCTGCTTACACAAACACATGCCTTTCTCTCATCCGCACACATTGTAGTTGTGTGTTGTTTGGTATCTGGGAATAGGGCAGGTGGGGATGGGACACAACGAAAGCCAGCGTCTAATCAGCCTCACGTAGAGGCGCATCTCTATCCGCCATTTGCAATATGGCGGAAGAGAGAACATGTTAGTTAGTTAGTGAGGCCGTCTTGTTCGTTTCACCATATGTCAGGTGGCGTTTGTGCAGTTATGGAAGTGTAATCTCGAGCGGAGACCTTTCACGTTCCCAGGAGAGTGCAAACTCCCCGCTCTCCGTGCCAACAGCAAACATATGTCACCGTCGTTGGAATTTGGGTTGCTTTGTAACGTGTTGTGTGTTTGTGCTTGTGTTAATCCATGATAAATGGCGTTTGATGACAGGGTCATGAGAACACGCATATGGCCTGTTAATTACTTTGTCTTCATGCTCGAAAACACACAATAACAGATCACTGCACACTACAAGCAAAACTGTACAGCAGACATTCACTTCATGAAGTGTCTTGTTGACCTTGTTGTTTTCTGTTTGTGTTTGTTTGTAAGATTTAACGTCTAGCTAAGTTTTTTCGCTTAATATTCATGAATGCATAACTTTTAGATTCCTTTATATACAGCTTTTATTCAGCTGAAAATGTCTTGGGATTAGGTCATTTTACCCATGTTTTGGCACACTGTTATAAATATATTAAGATTTTGTACTCACTAATTTGTGTTTTGCATACTTTGCATAATTGGGATGTAGCGTGAGAAACCGAACACATCCAAGCATCTTACGCTGTTTTCTGTTGTTTTTCTGTTTTTCAGGCCCTGCAGAAGTTGGCGAGTCAGTATTTGAAGAGAGACTGGCCTGGGATCAAACCAGACGACCAGAGGACAGATTACAGGTGAATTAATAAAAAATCATCGTTCACAAGTTTGAAGTGAAATCATAAGGGTCTTGGTGCTTAACGACTGTTGTTTCACTATGGGTACTTGTGTTTCGTGAATCTTACAACACAGCCATAACTAAGTTTCAGAGTTGTCTAGTGATTAATTTCATTGAAAATAGAAATGTCAAATGACAATGTTTTTTTTTCTTCTAAATCAGCATCTTAAAAGTGTAGTTCACCCCATAAATGAAAATGTGTTATCATTTACTCACCCTCGTGTTGTTCCGAACCTGTATGATTTTTTTATACTGCTGAACACAAGATATTTTAAAGAATCTTGGTAACCAAACAGTTGCTGGTCGTCATTGATATATATATATATTATACAAAAAAACAGTGGAACTCTATTGGGACCAGAAACTGTTTGGTTTCCACATTCTTTAAAATGTTCAAAAGAAAGAAATTCATACAGGTTTGAAACAACTTAAATGTAACGGTGAGAAAATTACAAAATGTTAATATTTGGGTGAACCATACCTTTAAGAGAAATTGTGCTAAAAATTGTCAAATGAAAATTTGGATAGCTGTTTGAAATGAACTACATGAATTAAATCAAATGGCCGCTTCACTACATTGACTAGGAGCCAATCTATTCAGTTTTGTAAAATAGATGCTTTTCCTTAGTTTTTTATTTTATTTAGACCACTATAATAATGCAACAAGTAGGAAATGTTTACTTTACCTTGAGTAAGTTCATTATGATCATGACTGACCATGTGTGAAGCAAACTTCCAGTTTAGAAGGACAACCTGTGATCTGATTGCAGTCCAAGTTTAGTTGCGAAGGAACTGTGCTAATGTTTTTTTTTACTGTACATGTAATCAGAAACTGTCTAAATAGGGCTGTTGCTTTTGTTTGCATGGGAATAGCGCTCCATAAATGGTGTTTGCAATCAGTAACCATGTTTTTCCTGCTGCAGGAATGTGTATGGAGTGTGGCGGGCTTATCTTGAAGGCACCGTGCAGGTGACCCAGTCTCGACTCAACGTCTGCGAGAACTACAAGAACGAGATCTCGGACCCCGCCAAAACTTTACGCCTCTACAAAGAACAGCAGCTGAAAAAGGTACCAACCTCGGTCCTCGATCCTGTGCCCGATCCTTCATGTAATTCTCTAACATCCCCTCTCTCTTTCTCTGCTGTCCCATGACGGCCGCCTGCAGTGCATTGAGCAGCTGGGTCGGATCCAGGCAGAGCTCCAGGATTCAGTAAAGGATCTGGTCAAGTCCAAAAAGAAATACTTTGAGCTGGAGCAGATGGCCCAGGCTGTGCGGGAAAAGGCAGACATTGAGTCTAAGTAAGTGCAGGTGCAAACGGTCCCAGAGGTGCTCGGATCAGAAACACACACTTCACAAGTGCTTGTCCCATTAATTGAGTCCCATTCATTAATGAATAACCACTACACTCTCAGAACAAAAATGTATGAAGCTGTCACAGCGGCGGTACTCTAAGTTACAAAAGCTAAGTACTTCTTTGTACCATATTTACCCATAAATGATACATATTAGTACTTTAAAGGTGCATGTTAATACTTTAAAGTGCATATTAGTACCTTTTGAAAAGTCAAGTTACGCCTTATCATTTTATGCATTCCCTGGGAATCAAACCCATGACCTTGGTGTTGCTAGCACCATGCTCTGCTGGAATGCCTTTTCCATAAAAATGTGCATATCTGATAATTGTATAATTGTTTTATTTTTCAGTACAGCTTAAATCCTTTTACATTAATTTACATTACATTGGGAATCGAACCCACAACCAGAAGCAGCATGCATTCCATTAAAAGGTATGCTTTATCAGGTCATATGTTCCCTGGGAATCAAACCCATGACCTTAGTGTTGCTTCCCTGGGAATCAAACCCATGACCTTAGTGTTGCTTCCCTGGGAATCAAACCCATGACCTTAGTGTTGCTTCCCTGGGAATCAAACCCATGACCTTAGTGTTGCTTCCCTGGGAATCAAACCGATGACCTTAGTGTTGCTTCCCTGGGATCAAACCCATGACCTTAGTGTTGCTTCCCTGGGAATCAAACCCATGACCTTAGTGTTGCTTCCCATGAATCAAACCCATGACCTTAGTGTTGCTTCCCTGGAATCAAAATGATCTTAGAATTTTAATTTGATTATTTTTTGAACTTAAATCTTCCTGGGAATCAAACCCATGACCTTAGTGTTGCTTGCACCATGCTCTGCTGAAATGCCTTTTCCCATCAAAATGTGCATATCTGAGAATTTTAATTTGATTATTTTTCAGTAGAACTTAAATCATTTGACATAACATTGGGAATCAAACTCATGACCATGGCATTGTAAGCATTGTGCTCTGTGTTTGAGCTTTTTAAGCCTTTTTCATTAAAATGTGCATATCTTGACATTTCAGTCAAATATTTTTCAGTAGAGCTTAAATCCTTTTATTTACATTTACATTTGTATATTTGCCAAACAGTTTTATGCAAATCAACACGCATTGCATTAAAAGAATGCTTTATCAGTTCATACATTCCCTGGGAATCAAATCTATGACTCTGGCATTGCTTGAACCATGTTCTACTGTTTGAGCTACAGGAATGCCTTGTGTATAAAAATTTGCATATTTTGGTATTGTATTTTTTGAGTAGAGCTTGAATTATTTAGCATATATTTACATTGGGAATCAAACTTATGATTTTGGCATTGCTAACGATTTTTACTAGCTTTTTTAAACTTTTTTTCCAAAAAGTGTGCATATCTTGGTAATTGTATTATTTTTCAGTAGAGCGTGAATCCTTTTACTTATATTTAAATGTATGCATTTGGCACACTTTTATGCGGAGCGACAATCCCTGGGAATCAAACCCGTGACCTTGGCATTGCTAGCACCATGCTCTGCTCTCAACAAATATGTAGCCTATATCTTGGTACTGTAATTTCATTTTTCAGTAGAGTGTAAATCCTTTTACATTTACATTGGTGTATTTGGCTGACACTATCATGCAAAGCGACATACGTTGCATTCAAGGTGCACTTTATCAGTTCATGCATTCCCTGGGAATCAAACCCGTGACCTTGGCATTGCTAGCAGTTTGAGCCATTTTAGCCTTTTCGCAAAAATGTGCATATTTTGGTACTGTAATTTTAAAATGTTATTGCGCTGAGCAGTTTTCCACCTTATCTAAGATATTAGGCTCAGAATCACAAACTCAAAGCATTAAAAGTGCCAAAGAATATAAAAGATGTGGCGTTGTGTTGAGATACCTTCATTAAATATGCATTTCTGGGACTGATACTTAAGCCCCCTGTAGGGAATACCCCACTCTGTTCAAAGCTATTTATTAGCCCAATGCAGAATTTGTTAAACACTCTCAACCCTCTCTCTCCATCTTCAAGGGCCATTTGTACCCACACTACAATTGCCATTTCAAAGCCTCTGCCAAAACCAGATTAGACCAGAGAGGCGAAAGACGAGTCCAGTGGCACGGTGTTGTGAGCTCCTCGCTCAGCTCTTCTATTGATTTTGGCTATCGATGTTGTGCTGCTTCGCATGGCTGGCAGTGAAGCTGAATTAGAATCAGTTATTGTTCTCAGCAGTAGAAGGAAGATGGGTCTTGTTCTTAATTTCATGCAAACTTGATGAATCAAATTGTATCAGACCCCAAAACAACTCTTATCTTTAATGCACATGGCTCGGTCATGTGGACATAATCTCAGAATCCAGATGGAAATCTGACATAAACACTGAAAGTTAGATGTTAAGATTAAAATTTTGATGGTTTGTGTAATTTTGTCCATCCTTTTATGGTTTTGGCATTTGAATTTGAACATAGATGGTTATAAAAAAAACTACTTTTGGTTTCAAAGAATATAGTTCACCCAGAAGTGAATCATCATAATGTTATCATAATGTTATTCCAAATCCAAATGACAAAAGTAGCAGTTTTACAGCATCACTGTATTCGTTTTTGACATCAATGTCATCAGATGGCTTTGGTTTTAAATCCGAATATACAGAAGCATGAATGAGAGCCACAGTGGGAAGGCAGTGATATTTTAATATTATACTATTATAGTATTTATTAATATTTTCAGTTTTCATTTTAATTGCAGTTTTAGTAAGGAATAATTGACTCCGGGCCGTTGAATTATTAGAAAAATAATGCACACCCGAGGTGTAATGGCCACTCCGCTCCGCTCCACCTCGGGTGTGCATTATTTTTCTAATAATTCAACGGTCCGGAGTCAATTATTCCGCTTATACTACGGTTGCCACACCTCAACACATCGATCAGATGATATATTTCAAGGCATTCGTCCGGTTTTTCTACGTAAATCGCCATTGGGAGTAGGATTATTTCTTCCGCATCTCATCCAACGCCTCCGTTTCTAATTCCAAAACGTCATTTTAGACCTAGTAACTGAGGCTTGAGCCGTTGATAACAGACAAGTGCAGCTAATAACTAAGTTATGAGAGAGAGAGAGAGAGAGAGAGAGAGAGAGAGAGAGAGAGAGAGAGAGAGAGAGAGAGAGAGAGAGAGAGAGCGTGCGTGAATTAGCCTACCTCTCTGAGTCGACAAAGTCGCCAGAGCAGCGCTAACAACATTAGCGCGTATGTTTTCATGTGTGTAATCTGTGTGTGTCTGTAAGGGAGAGAGAGCGGTAGAAATAGAGTATGGTGTCAAAAGATGTGGAATATAGTGCACAAGTCATAATGAACTTTAAATGTGTGTCTTCTGATCTGTGTTCTCTATGAAATGTCATTGTATTGTGAAGAGCAGGGTGCACATTTTTTAAATATCTCCTGTTATGTTTCAGAAAGTCATACAGGTTTGAAAGGAGATGAGAGTGAATAATTATTATTTTTTTTTTTGGTGATCTGTTCCTTTAAGAGAAATCATCTCCGCAATGGCAAAGCCAGATTCATGCCAGCATTATAAAGCCTCTTCCTTCCTTTCACAGCTTGCAGGAGTGATCCACTCTAGTTTGATTTATAATGTCTGTTTCCTCCTCGACACAAATCTGAGATGGTTTTGATCTGGGCTTTCATTTATCCTGCCTGACCTTCCACCGGGTCTGATATATATCTGTTATTTATAATACCTGCTCTGTGTTCTCTCAGGTCGAAGCTGGGTCTGTTCCAGTCCCGGATAAGTTTACAGAAGGCCAGTGTGAAGGTAAACACCTCTGTCTGTCTGAATTATACAGTGTTGGAATGACTTGACAATGTTAATGATGACAAACTTGTAATTTATAGATGTACTGTCCCTTTAAATGTATGTTCTTGTGTTTTGCACTTCTTGAAGTTTTGGACCTTCTGTGTGTGTTTCAGTTGAAAGCGAAGAGGAGCGATTGTAACTCCAAAGCGACCCACGCGAGGAACGAATATCTTCTCACATTGGCGGCCGCCAACGCACATCACGACCGCTACTACCAGACCGACCTGGTCAGCTGCATCAAGGTGAGCACCATCGTATCAGTCAGCCATGCAGTGTTATTTTAGGATTTATACACTATCATAGCATTTATTTCTTATAATGTTTTATTAATACTCTGATCTTAATTTTGTTACATGCTTTTGTCATTTTTAATAGTTCTTATTTTTTATTATTTCTATTTAGGTGTAATTTTTTTATTTCAGTTTTAGTTTTAAAATTTTAGTACTTCAGCTTAAATGTATTTATTTCAGTTGTTTAAGTTTTTCATCTAATATTTATATTTTATATTTCAGTTTTATTTCAAACACCAAAAATGATTTTTTATATATATATATATATATAGTTTTAGTTAATGATAACAACACCGCTGCGATGACCTTTGAACCTAGCATCATAAATGCATGAAAGTAATTGATTATTAAAGCCCTTCATAAATTCTTCAGTTTAAAAAGAACTTGCGTCTAAATTGTCCTTTTAAGGACTTTTATGGTGGATGAACTTCTGCATTAACAGTGCTGGACTTAATTTGACAGAATATTGATTTTCATGATTTCTGATTTGTTGGTTATGTATTTACATGAGTCGTGTGTGTTGGCATGAATCTAGTACAGTGGGTCAGACAATGAATGATGTAATCTATGAGCAGATCAAACGATGTACTTCCTGTGTAGATTTCCTCTCTTGCGGAGAGAAATAGCTGCATGCTTTCTTTCTCTGCTCTTTTACTGTATAAGAGCGGTCTAGTCGTATGTCACGGAGTGTGTTTGCATTCATTAAGTTGTAAAAACTACTTGACCGCTTGGTGTGTGCATTTGTGTTTGCGTTTTAAAAACTGAGAAAAGTGATTAAATCTCCTCCTTGTTATAAGCTGACTTGTGCTAGTTATCGTGTATGGTGTTGTGCATGTAAACACACTGGCTGACTGTGTTATGGTTTCTCTCTTGTGCAGATGTTAAAGGCTTGTAATGGCCGATTACGTAACTGAATGTCTGGTGTTTGTGGTTCAGCTTATCTGGCTGTGTGTGTAATAGACAGAAGTTGGCTAGAACATTGAAGCACGTCTGGTATGTGTTCACAGCGCCTCCACGCTCATGGGACTTTATCGCAGCTCAGAGAACAAGGGTGGGATTACATTAACCAGACATTAATTAACCATAATTTAGATTTAATCAAAGATTTGTTTATATAGGTTTATTTTAGTTTGAGCTGTGTTACGCCATGTAATTATAAACACAGATTAACTAATAAGGGATTAAAATTATAACCTGAGATTAAAACGAGTAATTTTGTCTATCATGGTATTTATGATAGTGTTAATATTCAATTTCCTTTTAATCTGTAAGTTTAAAACTCTGAGATTTAAATCCGAGTTTAAAGGTAAACCGTTTTAAATGTAAATTAAAACCAGGATCAAACTGATGGTTTAAATGTAAGTCTGCTTATTTTTAAACAAAGTTTAAATGTTGATACAACAGGATTATTAGATAAACCTTGATTTAATCTTAATCTTTATCTGGTGCTACTCACGAAACTTCTACCTTTACTTAATGACAGCAATGTGAAATAGCACTCACAGTAAAATTCACATTTTATTTCCAAATACAAATATAGTCCAGGAACAAATGCTTTGCTAGTGACGATCAGGGTTATTATAGTTAACTAAACTAAAACTAAAACCATTTCTCATCTTGTAAATAATATAAACGTTAACTGAAATAAAAGAAAATATGTATTAAGTATAATAAGTGTGTTTGTGTATTATTTGCATATATAATTATTTGTTCAGCTAGTTGGCAGCATTTCTCATTTAGTTTAACTTGATGTACTGAAATAACAAAAATTAAAACTGAAATGAAAATAATAATATATAGACATATACAAAAAAATGACAAAAACACACAACAAATTACTAAAACCTTGACTTAAAAATATATAAATGAAACTAATTCAAAATATGAAATAAAACTATAATAGAATCTTGATGAGCTGTGAAAATATAAGATGAATGGATAAAACGTTTAGTTTAATATAGTGAAATATTTTTGATTTATATATTTTGGTCAGAATGCACATCTCCATCAATAGAGCCAGATGGTGTAGTTAAGAGTTCTCAAGCAGGTGTTAACAGGGCTGTGTTTAACCAACTAAACCATGACCTTTTAGTGACGTCAGCCAAAAAGGGAATTCAGTTCAGAGGTGGAGCAGGTTATTACACTTTGATGAAAGATATGTTTTCCCCGTTTGGAATAATGTGCACTGATGAATCATTCACAGTAAAACCAGAAGCATCTATTAGGACTGTAAATAGGGTGGTTTTGATTTAATGTTGGCTCATGTACGGTCTGAGCACTGAGCCAGTTTGTATTCAATTATTCAGGCCTTGAAATATGACGAGTGTCCTCTGATGCCGTGCGGTCGGGTCAGTGGATGTATGTGCCAGTGTAAATCCATGCTTCATCTCCACAGACTGACAGCCGCTCCACTCATGGCCTTATTTAGTGATACAAACCCTCTCGAATTCTTCCACTTCATTCTTAATCTTGGACCTTTGGGAACAGATATCTGGCCACATCCCCAAAGATACACATCACCCTTTAGGCAAACTTGTCTGAATCTGACATCAGAGTACATGCTTGTCAAGTTAGAAGCTTTATATTAAATGCTTTTAAGACGTTAAGTACATGAGTGATACATTTCAACTGAAACAGATGAATAAAACTAAAGTGATGCACTTTTAATGATGACAAAGTGAAACACCCCCATAGCCATGATGAGAGTTACTATGTATATATCGTTTCCGAATAGAATACAAACTTTTAGTGTTTGTTTTTAAATCCTTAAATGGCTTAGCTCCAACATATCTTGATGCCTTAGTAAAACGCCATACTTCTGCTAGATCCTTGAGATCTTCTGATCAGCAACTTTTAACAATTCCCAGAGCTAGATTAAAACTTAAGGGTGATCGCGCTTTCTCAGTTGCTGCCCCGAAACTGTGGAATTTGTTACCTGTGAGTATTAGATCAGCTCAGACTATCTCTAGTTTTAAATTATTGTTAAAAACTTATTTATTAACTCAGGCCTTTAATCTCTCTGAGTGCTGAGTTTTGTGTTCTTTGTGTGGTGCTATGTCTTTGTCTTTGTATATTTATGAAAAAGGTTTTTGTTTGTTTTTTTTTTGGTTTTCTATTTTTGTACAGCACTTTGGGCAACAATGGTTGTATTATTTTGTGCTATAGAAATGAAATGAAATATATAGACTAAAGTTGATTTGTTTATCATTTTTATTTGCGTGTTCTACTCTTTTCGATGCGATCGACCCGGGTTCGAATCTGCCTTCTGGTGAACTTTTTCTCCCTTTTCAAATATCATATCATATCGGAAAGGCATTTATTTTCAATAAAAATGAAGGAAATAAATGAAAAGTTGAAAATAAAGTATCGGGTAGGTTTAGGGAGGGCTCATTGTCTCAATAAGGCAGCATCATTTAACAAATTGAATTTACACTCAATACGTAATTACTGCATACTGTTTTAATGTACTACAATACTGAGGTGCAGATAATAGCGTCTACTTGCATTAATTATTATAAATGGCAGAAAACCCTGCTATTTTAACAGTGCTAATAAAATCTATAGCTATGTCACTTAGTGTAAGATAGCATCTCTCGCTAAGAAAAAGTGCTATTTTCACTTAGTTGTAAATAGCTGCTGCCTTGTTTTCCAGTTAGTTTTTTTTAGTTTGTGTCATATTGTTGTTCTGTTTAAATCTTTCTCTTTTATTTCTGCACTTTTACTCATGATCAGACCAGACGAGCTGGATTTTTCTGCTTGATCTGGTCTCATACGTCTCATAACACAACTATTAGCTTTAGTTTCTCCACTGTGTCCAGAGCTGAACTGCTCGTCTCCTCCTGTTCTTACTGGAGGACATCATCTGTGTTCCACCCGCTTCGTGTCTGACCGAGCCATATGAATGCAGTCTGAATGAGAGCGAGAGAGAGAATCTGGCTTAAATTATTGATGGAGAATCTGCGCTTCAGGCTCCACCAGCTGCCGAACGACCGACCCACCACAGCCTTTCTCCTCCTCTCCCATTGGCTGAGCCGTAACCTTGGTTACAGTCAATATTCTATAGCTCTATATCTATGACTTGAAAATAGTCTCATCAGTCATATTTCCAGATATATTCTTAGATGTATATTCCATTGCTGTCAGGCCGGATTTAAGGACTTCTTTTTCCCTGTCTTCTCCAATTTTTCCGTGCACATTTTTTCTTCATCATAAGTGTTTCCAGGTTCATTTCGCCGTGTGTCTGTGGCAGTTGCTCAGTAGCGCCCCCTGCTTTATAAACCTCATTTTGGTGGTCCACGTATATCAGGTTAATTTACAAGTTAAGCTCATATACTAAGTTGCATAATGCCAGTTGCCTTAGAAATTCATTGTGCTTGGTTTTCAAGTATTTTACAAGCAGCACAGAGTAATGCACTTCCAATGGAAGTCAATGGGACCTGCATTCAGCTCTTAAATATAGCATTTAAAAATTGTATTGCAGTATTCTCTGCCATGTAGTTTCATTGAGCACTTATTTTTAACAAAGAAAGCACATTGAAGAAAAAACTGATTCAAAAGTATTTGATACCTGAAACTTTTTTTTTGAGCTTGATGCACATTTCCATAAATATTGAATTATTTATTTAAATTGAACACCATTTCAAACTTTCTAAATTGCAAGATCTGTTGCAACACTGTTTTTTTTTATTGCAAAGGAACCTCTAATTTCACAGTGCATCCTATTTTGAGTAAGTCTCTCTTTTAGCCCTTATTTTTGCCTTAAATGTATAACGGCACGGCAGAAAGGGGGTTTTCTGCTTTCAAGATTGGCTGTGGGTTTTCCCCACAGTTGGTCATTGTTGTATTGTTTTGTACTTGCAGATGTGAGGAAAGAGGTGAGCTCAGCTTTATGTCAGAAGTGTGTGTGTGTGTTTTGCATGTATTCTTAACTCTTATTCCTGTTTTTGTGTGTGAACCAGCCGTCATCTAAAAACACCTCCAGCATTGTCACACTTCTGCTTTGTTTTTTATAGAAAGTTGACTTGTGGCCCAAATGCACACATATATCGCTTATATACAACTAACATGTCTGCTGAAAGCTTAAAGGAGAAGCACATCCCAAAATGTCAGTTTTGTCATCATTAACACACCATTGTGTCGTTCCAAACCTGTATGGCTTTCTTTCACCTCATCTTCTGACCAATATCTATTATCACACAGGTTTGAAACAACATGAGGGTGACTGAACTTACCCTTTAAATCACTACTATTTACACTACCATTCAATGGGTCAAAGTATCCTGGAAAAAGTGTATATCACACAAAAATAAAGCAGCACAATTTTCACAATTAATCAGAAATGTTTCTTGAGCAGTGCATCAGCATATTAGATTGATTTCTGAAGATCATGTGACACTGAAGACTGGAGTAATGATGCTGAAAATTCTGTTTTGTATCGCAGAAATAAATTACATTTTAAAATGTATTCAAACAGAAAACAGTTATTTTAAATTGTAATAATATTTCACATTATTACTGTTTTTCTGTATTTTTTTTTAAATAAATGCAGCCTTGGTAAGCATAAGAGACTTGTTTCAGAAATATCGAAACTTCTTATGGACTTTTGAATGGTAGTGTATAATGTTGAATATTAACTTGCGTAATAAATAACTATAATGATTTTATTTAATTTAGGTTGAAGATTTTTATCTTTTATATTATAGACTTGGTATAAAAATAACTTGTGTAATTATTTTGATAGCCTCTATTTAAAGCCAGCAGACAGCCGTTGCTAAATGTGTACCACAGGTTCATAAAGAGTCTTAGAGAAATCTTCCCGTGTGTGTGTGTGTGTGTGTGTGTGTGTGTGTGTGTGTGTGTGTGTGTGTGTGTGTGTGTGTGTGTGTGTGTGTGTGTGTGTGTGTGTGTGTGTGTGTGTGTGTGTGTGTGTGTGTGTGTGGTGTGTGTGTGTGTGTGTGTGTGTGTGTGTGTGTGTGTGGGTGTGTGTGTGTGGTGTGTGTGTGTGTGTGTGTGTGTGTGTGTGTGTGTGTGTGTGTGTGTGTGTGTGTGTGTGTGTGTGTGTGTGTGTGTGTGTGTGTTAGGGGTTCATTAATTCCCTGCAGGAGGCATTGGGGTGTAAAGTGAAGCATTTATTATGCAGCAGAAGTGTTTTTTCAGCTGATGCGTGTGTTGTGTGTGTGTGTGTGTTCCCGTCTGTCCGGGTGTGCTCGTAACCACGGGCCACGTGAATTATAATTTTTCACACATGGAGACACATTTGTTTTCGGAGATTTTGTGAATGCACAGCCTTGACAAAACAAGCAAGCTTAAAGGAGTAGCTCATCCAAAAAAAAATTGGGAACAGAAATGTAGCATTACAGGACTTGCTCACAAATAGATCCTCTGCAGTGAATGGGTGCCGTCAGAATGAGAGTCCAAACAGCTGATAAAAACATCACAATAATCCACACCTCTCCAGTTCATCAGTTAACATCTTGTGAAGCCAAAAGCTGCATGTTTGTTATACATGACTAAATATTGCTTTCTCCAGTGAAAAAGTCATCTGGTCTGAATCAGGAGAAAAATCTGCACGATCAAGCACCGTTTACAAGCCAAAACACTTCTAAACCAATTTATCTATATATATATATATATATATATATATGTGTGGGGATTTGTCTCATTTTGATGTGAGAGGGCAGCAGAAGTTGGACTTTTCTCTGGCGGAAGTGTTATTATGGATATAGAATTTGTATTTTAGCAACAGTTTGAAGTTAGAAACACCTTAAAAACATGCAGCCTTTCACTTAGCAAGATGTTAACTGATGGAGTGGATTATTTGTGGATTATTGTGATGTTTTTATCAGTTTGGACTCTCATTCTGACGGCACCCATTCACTGCAGAGCATCCATTTGTGAAACGGTGATGTAATGCTACATTTCTCCAAAGCTGATGAAGAAACACACTCATTTACGTCTTGGATGTCCTGAGGGTGAGTAATATTCTTTTTCGGCTGAAGTATTCTTTAAAAGCAACTTTGAAAGGCTAGGAAAGCACAGCAAGCTGGTCCTGTTGCTCTCTGTCCACGACGGGTGTTATGGGGTTTGAGTGTGGTGGGTGGAGGTAGACATGACCCTATCAGAAGGAAGCACATCTCTCTCACTCGAGTGCTTCCTGACAGCGGCGGCACCTGCTGTAACCCGACGGAGCGGCTCGTGGTCTGGTCCGTGTCATTCCCAGCGCACTCGTACCAATCCAAGCCTGTTTCCCTCCCAGTGCTGCTGAACATGGCGGGAGCGGGGAGAGAGAGAGCAGAGGTTTCGAGTTTTGTTTTTGCACGTTGAGGTGGAATCTGAACTGGCTAACCTTTCCCAGCAGCTGCTGCTGTTTGAACAGTCTGCTCTGATCCAAGCGTCACACAGTCCAGAGAAAACAGTCTGTTCCACGCTCGTTTGGCCACAAGGGGGCCGACGGGACGCTTTTCAATGAACTGACTTTTAATGTTTCTGTTGGGTTTTTGTGGTCATTCTTCCATCATTTAATCATTCTGTCATACTGTTTTTAATAGCTTCTCTATCATGCTTTTAATAGTTGTGTTGTTGTTATTTTTCTCATCATTCCACCATTATTTATTGTTCTTTCTGTTATTGTATCTGTCTGTCGTTTCATCTATCATTCAGCGTTTTCTAATTCTGGTTCTTTTATAGTTTTTCTATATTTTCAGTTATTCTGTATGTTCAATCTGTCGTTTTTCAATCATTGCGTCTGTCATTCTTTTTGTCAATCAATATTTCTATCATGTCATTCTGTCTGTGGTTATCTATTTTTCTGTCATTTCATTCTGTCAGTTTTTTCTTTCTATCCTTTTACATTCGATTTATGTATCAATTCTACCATTATTTATCATTCTTTTAATCACTGTCATTTTATCAGTCGATCTTTGTCGTTTTCTATATTTCTTTCATTCCGTCAATCATTCTGTTTTTCCTATCCTACCGTATCTGTTTTTGTCATTCTTTGTCATTTTTTCTATCGTTCTTTGTATCATTCTATTGTTTTTCTTTATATTTTCTGCCTATTGTTCGATCGTCTGTTTTTCTTTCTGTCGTTCTATGATTTTTTTCTATATTTCGATCTATCTGTCATTCTATTGTTCTGTGCATAATTCTGTCTGTCGTTCTTTTTTTGTTTTGTTTTTGTCTATATTTCTGTTTATTGTTCTGTCTTTCTGTCATTCTATCACTCTGTTGTTGTTTTTTATAGTTCTGTCATTCTGTTTATTCTTTTTTCCCTCCTATCTGTCATTCTGTTGTTCTGTCAACCGTTCTGTCATTTTTGTACATAATAAATGTACATAATTCTTTTGTTGTTGCTCTGTTTGTTTGTCTATATTTCAGTCTGTCTGTAGTTGTAGTATGTCTATCAGTCTCGTTTCACTCTGACCCTTTCTGAAAGCACAGGGTCGTTTGTTATTTCTTCAGTTCAAACACAGAGTATGTAATCTGTCTCTCTCTCTCTCTCTCTCTAGGGTCTGGAGGGGAACGTCTATGACCATGTGAAGGATTATCTGATATCCTTTTGTCGGACCGAGCTGGAAGCGTTTCAAACCGTCCACAGCACCTTCCAGTTCCTGCTGGAGAAGTCCAGTCGAGTGAGTCTCTCTCAATTTCCCTCTTCATTCCCAGAAATAGATTCCCTCTGCCAGCGCCTCATTATCGGCTCCCCTATGAAGAAATCCCCTCTCACACACACACACACACACACACACACACACACACACACACACACACACACACACACACACACACACACACACACACACACATCATTCCTCCACTGCGCTGACAAACACATCTGTCTGAGCACTATTTCACTGCCCAAGGGGGCCTAATTTTACATACCACTATTGTGACGTGTGTGTGTTGTGTGTGTGTGTGTGTGTGTGTGTGTGTGTGTGTGTGTGTGTGTGTGTGTGTGTGTGAGAGAGAGAGTTACGCAAGGATCTTTCCTGCTCAAGCTCTTAAAGGGATAGTTCACGCAAAAATGAGCATTCTGTCATCATTTACTCACCCTTATGTCATTCCAAACCTGTACGACATTCTTTTGCAGAACACAAAATATATTTTACAGAATGTTAACATTTAATGTGTGCACAAAAAGCACCGAGATGTGTTTCAAAATATCTACTATCATGTTCCAATACGAAAGAAAAAGGTCTGTTTTTGGGTGAACAGTTTTGCCTGTCAGATACTCTTGCATCATCTTGATATTTTTTATCTCCAGGTGATGCAGGACTTCAACCAGCAGCTGTTCCTGCAGGAGAACCCAGTGTTTCACAAAGCACAAGACTTCCAGTTCCAGCCCAGCGATAGCGATATGGTGAGCGTGCATGTTTATGAATCATGCTCTACTGTTCAAAAGGTTTGCGATGCATTAATCAAAAGTGACTGTAAACACAGTCATGTCATGTTACAGTTTCAACTTTCTAGAATCAAAGAATCCTGAAAAATACAATGTATCATAGTTTCCACAAAACAATATGAAGCAGCACAACTGTTTTCAACATTGATAATCATCAGAAATGTTTCTTGAGCAACAAATCAGCATATTAGAATGATTTCTGAAGAATCATGTGACACTGAATACTGCAGTAATGATGCTGAAAATGTATTACATTTTAAATTATATTACAGTTGAAAACAGATATTTTAAATTCTAATATATTTCCTGTTTTTACTGTATTTTTTATCAAATAAATGCAGTCTTGGTGAGCAAAAGAGACTTCTTTCTGAAACGTTACAACATCTTACCAACCCTGAACTTTTGAACAGTAGTATGTTTACAGAAAAATGTGTTTTAGTCATCAAATCACTTTAGATTGTGAATATCGATATATCCATTCTCTGTCATCCCAAATTACATTTTAGTTTAAACCATGTTCTGGCAGGGAATCTACCTCCAGCTTTCACATAAACATCTTTTTGTGTGGCTGTAGTTCTCTCTATTTAAAGGTTTAAGTTGTGTTCAAACGTTTCCGATTTTATTCAGCGTTAACAACATCATCGACACTTATCTCACAACTGTGCAGAGAAATCTCACACATGCCATCATCACCCTCTATTTTTAGCCTGACGCCAGTCTCTGGGAACAGAATTTCTTGTTCCTGTGGTGATGAAGAAACGTCCCGCTGTTTAAACTCTCTCTGTCTGTCTCTGCTCGGGCTTTAATCACTCGTTTTGTGAGCGTTCTCTCGTTATGCTTCAGTTCGGCTCGAGTGTGCTTGATATTTAGTTGGTGTTCTCTCAGCCATAGCGGTCCACTTTGTGTCGGTCTGCGTTCTTCTATCCTATATGAAACTTTGATTTCAGTTTAGTGTGCTAACGACTCATTTGATGACATTATAACAGGCTGGTTTAATACAGTGCCCACAAACATACACTTAACTTCTTAATAAAAAATGATCCTTCCGTCTTGAAAGTAGCGCTTCACTGAGAATCATGTTTGTGTGAGTCCGTGATCAATCAGCCTGGTCAATTAAATCTACACCAGAACATCGGTTAATATGAAGTTGAATTATTTTGACTTCTAAAGCCATTTTATATGTAAAAAGTAAAGTTTAATGCTTGTTCACGGTTTACATGTCTGTCATAATGATGTGTTAAGGCTATTTTGAAGGACTTTTCTCAGTATTGTTTGTGAGTTGTTTTTTTTTTTTTTAGATTTTGATAAATTATAATGTTTTATTAAATCAATTATATTAATTAGATGCAGAGTTTTCATAACTGTCACTAAAATTAATGATCTGATCGATGAACTATTACTATACTATTTTTAACTATACTATTTTTAACTATAGTTTAAATATATTTAAATAAAGGTTTTGGAATTAGCTTAGTGATGCATTTTAGTGTGAATTAAATTTTAGAACATTCATTATTATATAAAAAAAACATTTGATAAAATATATAATGTAATATAAAAAAAAAACTTTCTTTGCTGTAATAATAAATTTGTCCCTGTTTTAATCTGTTCTGTTTCACACTGTTTCTATAGTTTTATTGTTCTCGTGTTATTGCACCCTTAAGATTTGTTGCTTTGGAAGTCATTTTGGATGGTGTCTGCTAAATGAAACTAATGTAAAAAAAAAAATAAACATAAAAAATATGTTTCTCTTTACTACTTTATTTTGTGTGGATTGTAAAGTACCTAACATGCTACTTTATATATGAATAAATAAAGTAATGTTAATTAACTTATATCAAATTTTCATTTTCTATCTTCAGATGCCTTCAGTGTTTTTGGCTAACTGCTGGAATGTCACAGTTTTGCTTAAAATGTATAAGCTTAATCAATGAAATGATTAACAGCAGTTAATCAATCAGCACGTAATCACTATCAAACACTCCACATCTAACTGTATGGTTAGCATTTGTTCGCTCTCTTTATCTGTCTCTCTCTTCCTGTAGTTCAGTGTTGAATCCTGTAGTGTGGTTGTCCTCTCTCACGGCTCTAGTAGTTAGTATGTATTGTGTTTGCTAGCGATAACATCTCTGAACATCTTTCTGACTGCTTTGCTGTTTCTAACCCTGTTTTTCTGTCCTCTAACAGTCTGTTTCTAACCCTCTCTTAACCCCACCGCGTGTGTGTGTGTGTGTGTGTGTGTGTGTCATGTGTGTGTGTGCATGTGTGCGTGCGTGCGTGCGTGTCATGCGTGCGTGTGTGTGTGTGTGCGTGCATGTGCGTGCGTGCGTGTCATGTGTGTGTGTGTGTGTTGCGTGCGTGTGTGTGCGTGCGTGTGTGTGTGTGTGTGCATGTGCGCGTGCGTGCGTGCGTGTCATCCGCGTGTGTGTGTCCATCTTTCCTCCTCTCCGGCTCAGACTCTGAGCTCTGTGCAGCAGTTGGTGGACATTGAGCCATCGGCGGTCAGTGTGATGAGAATGACTCTGGCGCAGGTACACACTGTCTGTTGGACTTGATTTCCCATCATGCATCAGTCACGTGCAGTCATCATCAACTTGTTGTTGTTGTTTCTTTGCATGCTGACATTATCCTGTGCACTTGTGAAAATTTCGTCATAGAAATATTATTTTTGTTAAACGTGAAGTGTGTAATGTTTGCACCGCTAGCAGCCAATACTTTCTGTTTGTCTGACCAATAGCAGACGGGAATTTGACAACCTTTTTTTTTTGTGGCACTATTCTTACAGTTCTGTATCGGGTGCCACCAGCAGTGCAAAATTTATATTATATTTTGTTATATGTAATATATAATATTATATTATAATATAATATATAATTTGTCTATATATATAAATATATATATAAAGCAGCTTTACATAAATGCAGATAATTAGTATCATGTATTTGTTAATGATTATTAATAGTAATTTATATTACATTTATGTATTTAGCAGATGCGAGTTTTGAAGTTTTCGCTTTCACATGAGACCAAAGCGACTGTTTGCTTAAAAGCGCAACGTTTCGTTGTTGCTGATGCACAAAATGCAATTCATATATATATATATTTTTTTAGCAGTATGTGTGTTTCCTGGGAATTGAACCCACAACCTTTGCGCTGCTAACGCAATGCTCTACCACTGAGCCACAGGAACACACACATATATATATATATATATATATTTACATATTAATAGAAATTAATTTCTATTTAGTCAAATAATTTTTTCATAATATAGTTTCTAAGCAGATTTGTTACATTTACGTACAATTATTCAAATATATATATATGTATATATATATATATATATATGTTAATATTAATAATAGAAATGTATCTTTAATTATGGTTGATTCGCGGTATACATCCCATTCAAATTACACACGTCATCTTTCAAATAAGAATGATGTACTTCACATCACTGATAATCGATTCTGATTGGTCAGTCATGCTTTTCTAAAGGGTACATTTGCTGTTAATATCGTTTACATACTAGTAAAATATGGTTAGACTTCAGTAAGAAGTGTCTTTTACACAGTAACGCTGGACTTTGCTTGTCGAATCCTTGCGGTGTCAGCTGTTGAGAGACCCTGACACATCTAACACTCAGAGACAGACGCTGGGGTTGATCAACAGTGCAAACACATACAATATTTTCCATTATACAGACGTGCAGAAAGCGTCAAAGTCGTACGCACTCCATCACGCTCTCCCAGAAAGCACGTCTCAGAGTTTGAACAGAGACTCATGGGATTGATTAGGCCTTCGTGAGACCCTGCAGACTGTCATGTGTTTCCCAGCAGACTCGGGCAACCCAGCGTGCCTCAAACACATACGCCACATCTGCTTAAGGTCACGCCGAGAGGAAAAACAGGAAGACAGAAAACGGAGAGCGATGTTTGGATGCATTTTTCCCCCGTTCGAGAAACGCTTGTCAGCCGGGAGTAGTGTAGACATCAGATTGATGTGGCAGTATCGAGTAAAGAAGACGCTTGTGTTAAAGCGCTCTGATTGAGTTTGTGTTGATCAGTGCCGTCAGACTCAAATATTCCCACACGCAAGGATGCAGAGTCAGCAATACTGCCACTCGCCATTTGCATGCTGTTCTTATAGAATATGGGGGCAGCTTTCTATTGGAAGATGAAGACGAGACAGATTAAAGGGCTTTTTTTAATTAAAATACACATACATTCTAATGTTTGTTTAGCCAACTTCTAGAGTAAAATGAATATAGATGACAAGACATGGACTAAAACCCACAAATATTTAATGTGTAATGTTTAATAGACTGCAGTGTTTGAAGTTAACATGAATTTGGCATTGCAACCCATTTTATTTTTATAATGTTGTGATATTTTTGTAAGTGAAATGCAATATTTAACTAAAGGAATATGTCGGGTGGGATTTATTCATCAAGGCAATGACAAATAAAAGAGATTGTTAGAGAAGTGTTGTTTCACAGATGGAGAATGTTGTTAAATTTGATGAAAGATTATGAATTATATATTCCAATTTTATTATGACGATTATTTTCCTTTTTAATAACTACACTGCTGTTCAAAAGTTTGGGGTTGGTCAAAATGTGTTCATGTTTTTGATAGAAGTCTCTTGTGCTCACCAAGGCTGCATTTATTTAAAAAAATATATATTGAAATATTATTACAATTTATCAACTATAATATATGTTATAATGTAATTTATTTCTGTAATGCGCAGCTGAATTTTCAGCATGATTACTGCAGTCTTCAGTATCACATGATCATCAGAAATAATTTTAATATGCTGATTTACTGCTCAAGAAACATTTCTGATTATTATTAATGATGAAAACAATTGTGACGCTTCATATTTTTTGCAAACTGATACTTCTTTTAGGATTTTCAGATCAGAAGAAAGTTAAAAAGAACAGCATTTATTTGAAATATTAATCTTTTGTAACACTGTAAATGTCTTTACGGTCACTTTTGACTATATTAATGCATCCTTGGAAAAGAGAAACAATCCCAAACTTTTGAAGGCTAGTGTACACTGATAAACTGATCAGCAAGATCCCTGTTGATTTTTCTTCACACTCATAAGAAACTTGTCTAAATGCATGTTGTTTGCAGGTGTTTAAGCTCAGAGATAAATGCATTGGAGAGTTGGATAATTATATGAGATGGGAAAAGACTTTGTAACAACCTGAATGAAATATAAGTTAATTAGGTTTTATTGTACATGCTCATTTCACAATGAGCCTCATCTCGCCTCCTAAAAAAATGATTTATGTTGCATTGCATCCCTTATCATTAGACAGAAGAATCGTTTGTTTAGTAGTCTTTGTCCACTAAACCTCTGCTAATCCAAGCCGGGTTCATTTGAGTTGATTAACGCATCCTCGTGTGCTTCAGGTCTGGTATCAGAGATGTTGAAATGCTCTCAGCTCTTTTCTGGGTCTGTGCTTTTGTGTTTTTAATTGTGAACGTAATGAGTCTGATCTCAGACCTGTGATTCCGGCAGGTGTGTGTTGCTGTGGTAACCTGTTCTCTCTGTGTGTGTGTGTGTGTGTGTGTGTGTGTGTGTGTGTGTGTGTGTGTGTGTGTGTGTGTGTGTGTGTGTGTTGTGTGTGTGTGTGTGTGTGTGTCTCTGTGTGTGTCTGTGTGTGTGTGCTCTCTGTCTCTCTCTGTCTCTCTCTCTCTCTGTGCTCTGTCTCTGTCTGTCTCTCTCTCTCTCTCTCTCTCTCTCTCTCTCTCAGAGTCGACAGCTGGAATCAGAGACAGGAACCACAGAAGAACACAGTCTCAACAAAGAAGCGAGGAAATGGGCCACACGTGTGGCTCGCGAACACAAAAACATCATCCATTACAAACGGGTGAGAGACGCTGGATGTCATACACACGCATGTACACTCCAAAACAACATCTATTACAAACACTTAAACATCTTCTGTAAGTATCCAGATGCAAATGAATCACTTTATAGTAATATAGAATAGTCATTTATAGTAATTCATTATAAATTATGAGACACAAGGTTTAATTTCACAATCATGTCCATGTCACATGAATCCACAAAATTAAGAGGGAAAAAAAATTAACCCCTAAATCTGGACATTTTGTACATTTGAGGATTTTTACCCCCAATTTATTTATTTTTGTCATTTGCATTATTCTCAGTGGTGATTGTTCATTGCATGTTATTTATACAGTAGTTTTATCTACAATAAAGCATGTTTCTGTATAGTATTATACAATATTATTTTATTTTCATGACAATTCTGTGAGATATAGCCTCAAATTCTGGATATTTTACATTTGAGGATTTGATACAAATTCTGTTGAGATGTAAATTAATAATTTAATTACAGATTACTAAGATATCCTCTTGTGAAACAGGTTTTTAATCTCAAAATTCATCCAGGTCACATAATTCATCACAATTCAAAGAAATTAACCTTTTTTATTGTTTTAGTAAACTTCACTATTTTATTTGACTTTATTGTATTGAATTTATATTTATTTAGATTAGTTAATTGTATTTTTTTTTATTTTGTTTTATTTATTTTCACTTTAATTTGTTATATTTATTTTTATTTATTTTTGAGTTCCAGCCCCAAATTCTTGCAGTAAAATATTATACAAAATTTTAGTATTTCAATATTAATATATTTAATAATCAAAATAAAAGTGGTGGAACAGATACAACCATGGTTTATACTTTCTTTAAAATGTACATAATAATTAGAAAGAGAAATGTGTTTAGTAATCATGAAAAAGTCACAATGTTTCTAAAATGGTCAAATGTCTGTCTTTTGATTCGTCGTTAGGTCGAGGTCATAATCCAGGAATGTGGATCACTGTGTTACGTTATGTGATTGTTAGACTGGTGCTGTGTTTCTCAGGTTGGTTGCTTGATGAGCTAATTGAATTGAGCTGATTAACAGTAATGGGTTTAATGGCAGGCTCTAGAGGAATGCGAGACGCTCGGGACTCCGCCCACGGAACAGAGCCGGATGGAGCTGGAATTCCGGATAGAGGAGGCCAAGGCGAACATGCGCAAAGCAGAGGTGACGTAACGATGCTCGTCATGTTATTCTGAGGAACACAAAAGGAGAAGTTTAGCAGGATGTTCATGCTGTTTTTTGCTCTACAGTAAAAGATGAGTTTTAGCTTTTATTTTTGTCTTTTCCTTGGATAATGCATCATCATATCGCTTCAGAAGGCTTAGAATATAGTGCATAAGTCACTGAAAACAAATAAATAATGTAGAATCAATTTTCACTCAGAAATTGATATTAAATTAAAATTAAAGTAGTATTTTCTTGTAAATAAAATATTTTTTTATTATGTGGATTTTTGGATTTCAGATGAGCTTTATTTATCACATACACAATTATACAGAGTATAATGAGGAGTGAAATGTGTTCTCTGCATTTAACCCATCCAAGTGCACACACACACTTGGAGCAGTGGGCAGCCGACTGTGCAGCGCCCGGGGAGCAGTCGTGGACTTCCTGCCGGAGCCGGGATTCGAACCCACAACCTTGGGTTGCCTCGGGTTTCAAGTCCAACGCTCTATCCACTAGCCCACGACTGTATTTACTTGCACTGTAAACACGTTATGATTGCACAGAATAGTTTTATATACTGGTTAATTTGAGTAGCATTGAATTAGTTGTTATGAGACCAAACAAGGCAGAAGTATTGGTAATGATGTCTCTCTGTAATGCATGTATCTGCCTGTCCTCTCTGTGGATGTGTTCAGAGACAGATGTCTGATCAGTGTGTCTTCTCCTCTAAGATGTCTTCACACATGAATCCAGCCGTCGAGACGCCCTCTGCTGGCCTTGCCTCGCACCTCTCTTATAGATTATATGTTAAAGGAATTTTTCATCCAAAAATGACAATTGTGTCATAGTTGAATCACCCTCACGTGGCTCCAAGCCCGTATGACTTCATTATTCCTTGAAGAAGGAATTCTGGGAATATTTTGAATGGCTTTTCCATGCAGTGATTACGAGATGAATGATTCATAAAACATGCTATATTCTTTCATTATATTTCAGCTGTATTTCTATTATTGAAAACATTTGTAATACTTTTAGTTCACATTAACAACACTGGACTGTTTGTTGTAGGTAACTGCTGGAATACTACAGTAAATGTAAGCTTTATGAACCGCACAATCTATCTATTAATTCGCTTTTTTCTTTTCAGATTTCATTTTCATTTGTGTTAAGTCATTTTTATTAGTTTTTTTTAATTATTTAGGTTTAGCTTTAATTAATTTTTATTTCAGTTTCAGTCATTTTAGTGCTTCAACTTATTTCGATCTATTTTTATTTTGAATTAGTTTGTATTTTTATTATGTTTTCATTTTAATTTTGGTTTAAGTTGTAAAATTGTGTGCTTTATTTTTATTTTGTTTTCGTTTTGGCTTTAACTTATTTTATTTCAGTCTTAGTAATTTAGCACTTCAACTTAAACTATTACAATTTCCTTAACTGTAAGAGCTGAAATATTATACGTTTTCTGCAAGTTACATTAATAATTTTTTTAATGAAAAATGAGAAATGCTGCCTTGGCAACTAATTGAAATAAATACATTTAAGTTAACAATAATTCAATGGCCAAGAGCAATAACAAACAATAAACGAACCATAAAAGAGTGCTATGTTCTGAGTCTTCATACGTCCTGTAATAGCATGAAATATAATGTTTGAATCTCTGGAAATGATGCGCTCCAGCGTTGCTCAAGTGTTATGCATGTATTCAAGCTTGTCATTTGATCTGGTTTGTCATCATTCACACCGAACTAATTGGTTCCTGCATGTCTTGTGACTGATGAAGTCACATGGGTTTGGAACAATACGAGAGTGAGATTTTTGAATGAGACAATAAGTAATTACAGAGAGTTTAATGAACTAAATGTTTTATATAAAACACCATCTTTGTTTTTCCTTTTGAACTCTGAACTATACTTCTCCATTAGTTCTTACAGACCATTAAATATGTAATAACCCCATTAAGAGCTAATGGAGAACCAGCAACAACGCAGCAAACAGAATAAGGAATGAAACATAAAGTTGCGTTTGGAAAGTGCCAGAGGAATCGGTGTTTACTCGTCAAGTATAATTGGGTTTTAATTAGAAATGAAAGACGGAGGCAGTCCACACAGAAAGGGCTTGTCTAAAGTGAAAGTGATGAGTTTGGCTGATAATGAGACCGCTGGAGGATCCTCAGACACGGGACACAGTTTATCTGCTTTGTATTTCTCTGTCTGACGTTAACTTGTGTCTTAAAATCCAGCGTTGTGCTTTCATTCAGCACGGCTGTAAAGCTATATTCATACACTGTGTGTTTTATATTCGATCTGACACCTTCGGTTCTCTGCACTCAAGTTCATTGCAAAATTGCATTTTGAAAGTGAGTTTGGTAAACCTGGACTGAATTATAGATTGTAATTTTAGTTTTAAGATTTGATGTGCTTTTGTCTTTTTCATGAGTGTGTTGTTATATTTCTGTTTAGCTTTAATTCCCCCCCATTCCCCCCCCACCCCCAGTTTTATTCATTTTAGGATTTCAGCTTATTTAATTCAGTTCATTGCCCAGGCATAATTTCACATTTCTGTATGGACAACTTATCTTATGCTTGAAAATGACTGTATAAGTCAGCTGTTTTCTTTCTTCCATGTATTTTTTTATTGTCATTTTGTGCCATTTACTCAGTTCTGTTAGTTTTGGGGTTTTTAATGTCTATTTAGGTTTAGTTTCTTTTATTTTAATAATTTTAGTACTTCAACTTAAGCTTATTTCAGTTAATTTCCAACGCAATATTAAAATTTTATTCTTCATGTTTTACATGTAATATTATTTTATTTCAGCTCTTTTTCAATTAACTAAAATATTTTAATAATTCTAATTTTGGGTTGCTTGAATACTATATGTAAGCGTTTGTATGAACAGAAATTATTTTATTTAGTGTTTTAGTTTTAACTTTATTAGTTAAAGTTTTCATCTTTTTTATGTACTTTTGGCATTTTTATTAGTTTTTCTTTTTATATTTCTATTTATCTTTAATTTATTTTATTTAATGTATTTATTTATTTTTGTACTTCAACATTTCTATCTGTCTACCTTTATTATTATAAATTAGTTTTTCATTTTATTTTCAGTTTTCATTTTAAAATTTTTTTAATTTGTAATATTTCTATTTAGTAATTTAGTCATTTTAATTTAGTAATTAAAAAATATTTATTTGTCGTAATATATTTTTACTTCACTTTTAGTAATTTACTACTTCAGCTTACATATTTATGATCAAATATTCAGTATATTTAACTATTTCAATTTGTATTTCTATTTAGCTTACATTTATTTTGTATTTGAGTTTTAGTAATTATAGTACTTAAACTTATTTTAGTTAGTACCAAGGCTGCTACTTTCATTTTTATTTCAGCTCTTTTTCAGTGAGCACTCAAGGTTTGTAGTTGTATTAGCATTAACCACACCAGACTGAACTGAACCACACGCAGTAAATGTATGAACAGCGCTGTATTTCTGTGTTTTTCAGACGATAAAGCTGAAAGCAGAAGCGCGTCTGGACCTGCTGCGGCAGGTGGGGGTTTCTGTGGACACGTGGCTGAAGAGCGCCATGAACCAGGTGATGGAGGAGCTAGAGAACGAGCGCTGGGCGTCACTGCCCACCCTCGCCACCCACGACCTCTCTCTGTCGGTGAGATTAAAGCGTTTACATGCAGATTCGCTCACTTTCCATTCAAATGATGCAGATGAGGTGGGACCATGCGTTTGATAAGAGTCCTGCCAACCTCCCCGACCCGCTCCTTCCTGTTTCTGTCAGCGCCGTTGTATTCAGACCAGCCTAAACAAACCATTGCCCCAGCAGAGAGAGATACTCCCCTGAACTCACACGGACCCGATCCCTCTGAGATGTGAAGATGTGACCGTGAGTTAGGAGTTCTGGGTGGAGTAGTGCATGTATGCCAAGTACACACTATAAGACTAAAGCACCGCGTACGCGTTCGTGCTTTTGCTGCACAGTTCACACACTTTCATAGTTATTCTGAAACAGAAGTTGATCATTGTCAACACATTAAATGGACGAATATCTTGCTGCATTTTTTTGCACAGAAATATGAATGAGTGAAATCCGGACAGCTGTTCTGTTTATTTATTTATTATAAAAGTTTATATTATGTATATTATGTTATATTATTACATGTAAAATGTATATGATTGTTATTTTTATTGCATTTAAAAATTTTAATATTTATAATAATTATATGTATAATATAATATTTTTGTTTGTTAAACATATTTTTATTACATTTTTATAACTTGTTTTTAATAAATACACATTTTATTATATTAATTGTATTTATCATGTATTATATTTAAAAATTATAAATATTTTATCATTATTATTATAGATATTTAATCATTAGCACTTAACTAATCCACAGCCATAAAAGGCACATACTATAATAGCTCATATTTGACAAAATAATTCAAATAATACTCTTATTCTCTCTTTTGCTGCTAAATGAATAAACAGTAAAGTAGTCTCTCACACTCTTTTCTTAAGGCTTTTTGCTCTCTTGATATTTCACTGGCTGTTACATGCCAATGTTTTTTTGCACACCTAAAGTCGATAAATTGTTTTTATCTATGGTGTGCTAAATTTAGCAGACTAGAAGAGTGTCAGTGAAGAGCATGTGCTGCAAGTTGACTAATCGTGGGTGAAATTAGCGTATAAATTGATATAGTCCATCCATAGTACTGGAGTAATGTGTGGGGAACGTGCAGTTCTGTGATTGAACACAAGTGTGAAGTACTGCGAGGCTAAAGCACGAACACCGTGTGACGCACAAGTGTAGCATGGAGCGTCAAGGTCATCGTAAAGATCGAGGGATTTTAGGAATATAAATAATGTAGCAGACTTTAGCCCACAACAGACAGATTGACCTCCGTCTGTGGTTTAATATTCAGCTCACAGTGCCCTGCATCACACAGACAGAGACGGAGAGATTTACAGCAACATGAGAAAACTAGACGAGGAATAACTGAACCACGCTTTCATGATCTCTGTCCCTCGGTTTATTTATATCAGACCAGGATATTAAAGGATGAGAGGAGATGATAAAAGCATATATGAAATGAAAAGAGAAAGTTATTATAGATGGTTTACTTTACACACATATTTGTGGAAATTATGCTTTAACCCTGTAAAGCCTGACATATGCAATAATAGTTAAAAAAATCTATTTTTTGTTTGCAGCAGTTTATTAAACCATTAGACAAAATGCAAAAAGTGATTTTTTTTTTTAAGTGCCATCGTGATAAAGTGAGAATATGGAGCTCAAATTTCAGGAGGAAAAACAAAACTTAGTGTGGATGCTGATATTTCTATGGTCAAAAAGTGATGCAGTTCTGATCATTTGTAATGTAAATCATTATATGACTATATAAAACATTTTTATAACAATACAACAGGTAACTTACATTTAAATGCGTATTTGGATGATCAAAGCTCTTTAGTTTCAATACATATAATGCAATGCAATATAATGAAGAATGAGAGATGAACAAATAAACATTTCTCAAAGGCCCGATGATCATATTTGATACTTTTAAACATGATTTTTGTTGCAATGGATAGAAAATCAAGTAAACCTAAGATGCCTCAGTCCAGTAATATTGAAATATTCTTACATTTACTTTATAAAAATCATTAAAGATTTCACCGTGAAGAACAAGCTGAAGGCAGACGTTTGTACTAAAAAGCTTTTACTTGCTACAGAAGTTTTTAAAGCTGTTAATCAGACGACCTTGGTTCACCACAGTGTTGATAACGTAGAGGCCTTAAGACATTTCCATATCAATATAGATACAGTAGACTTGATAGGGTTAAGATAACAGTGACCTCAAAGTGTCTAGTCTTTATTACCTCATCACAAGCTGCTTTACGTCAGCAGTGGGCGTGGCCTGTAGATCAGTCTCCGCCCACCACATCACAGGTTACAGATTACCTCGCCTTGTAGACCTTCACTGACTGACACGGGATCAGTTTTCATCCGGTGTACCCAGTTAAATCCGGTTATGTGAGAATGCACACTGAACACCTGTGAAGCTATGAGTGTCCATTCCCAGTGGCCTTTGTTGATGATTTTATTCTTCTGTTTGCCACGTTTGGTCTCCTGGGGAAAATGGTCACCTGATCCACTATAGACCAATGAGATTATCCTATAAGTGTGGGCGGATACTTAGTAGAGTCCACACACCTATGTTGAGCTGTTTGTTCCATGCCGGTGTGTGTTAGCTCACAAAGAAAGTTCCTGACCGATACTGAGGCAACAAGTGAGCTCGTGCCGTTTGTCAGTGTGGTGACGCTCGTTGTGGTGTCTCTGTAGACCACGGTGGATTTGGACCGAGAGGAAGGAGAAGATTTAGAAGAGAACATGGAGACGTACGACGACAGCAGCTCGAGTCCTTCAGGAACCCTGAGGAACTACCCGCTCACCTGCAAGGTGCTCTACTCGTACCAGGTAAAAGACACGGACTCATTTCACTCGGGCTTAGACTAAAATCATTGTCTAAAAAGACTGGCCCAGTTAGGATTATGTTTACTAAAACTATTAAAACACATTTCATTGAAATAAAGATGAAATTAAATCAAATATAAATATTAGATTAAAAACTTCAACTTAAAAAAACTTATAATAGTAATTTATAATAAATATTAATGTATTCATATAATTTATTTTATTATAAATAAAAAAAAAAATGTTCAAGTTTTTTATTAATTATATATTATGTATAAAATTATATTAAAAAGTAATACATATTAATGTATGTTTAGAATTTTTTTATAATGTATTAATTTTAATTTTATTTAACTTTTATTACAAACTATTTTTTCTTATTTATTATAAATAAATAATATTGATAAACTATAAATATTTAAATATTTGTCAAAGTACATTTATTTATTTATTTATTTAAAAACACATTTAGCTGGGGTTTAGGAACAATCTGAAAAGTTTGCAAACCAGTGAACTAAAACTGAAACTATTACAAATTGTTTCGTTTTTATTGAAATAAAGCTGAAATAAAATGAAATATGAATATTAGATGAGAAACTAAATATTTTCTACTCGAATTGAAAATGTTGCCTTGGCAACTAACTGAATTACGTTTAAGTTAAAATAAGTTGAAGCACTAAAATTACTAAAACAAAAACCTGAAAATGAAGATAAAACTAAATAGAGATATAAATGTATGGAAATGACAAAAACACAAAATACTAAAATATACAAATGAAAATTGTATTCAAATATTAATAATTACTGTAATACAGTATAGTAGTATACAAATAAGACTAAAATAGCATGTAATAAACCTCCTCAGCGTCTCTTCCATGTTTTATACACACGATACCATCTGAAAATCAAACTTTCATCAAACGTGATTTCTAATGATTTGCAATGATTTCTAACATAGATTCTTTGCTCTCACAAACATGAGAAGTCCCCCCCCCCCGCGATTGTTCAAATGTACGTGGAAACATTAGCTTAGCAATAACATTAGTCAAAGTCAAAATCTCTGTTTTCTCCTACTTGCCCAGCAGCTTGTCTTATGAATATTAATTATGTCATGTGGCATTCATGTCATGTGGGCATTGTGTGCTTCCTATTTTTATTAATTGATTAATTTTAGCTCGTCAAAGTCTCGTCTTAGTCACGATTAGTGAACACACACAGCAGTGAACACACACCCGGAGCAATACTGTGGCGCCCGGGGAGCAGTTGGGGGTTCGGGGTCTTGCTCAAGGGCACCTCAGTCGTGGTATTGAGGATGGAGAGAGCGCTGTACATTCACTCCCCCCACCTACAATCCCTGCCGGACCGAGACTCGAACCCACAACCTTTGCAGTACGAGTCCGACTCTCTACCATTAGGCCACGACTTTCCCGACTTGTTTACTGCATCATTCTCTTGTTTGTAAAGGTTGTGTCTGGGAAACCTGCACAGTGAGCTGGCATTGCTCAATAGTGTTTTACCGCTCTCTTTCTCTCAGTCCTCTCAGCCCGATGAACTAACCATCGACGAGCATGAGATGCTGGAGGTTATAGAAGACGGAGACATGGAGGACTGGGTGAAGGTAATCTAACCCTAATTCAGCAGTTCAACACAACCTGCTGAAGTTCATTTCAATAAGATCTATTTTTGTGTGTCTTGTAATGTGCCAAAAATAAGAAGACAAGGATTTTTGTGTGTCTTTAATCCAAAGCGACTTACAGTACAGCGAATTACATTTATGCTATAGCAGACGCATTTTTTTCAAAGCGTAGTAGTGCATTCAGGCTATACATTTTTTGTCAGTAAACCTTTGCGCTGCTCGAACCCACAACCTTTGCGCTGCTATGCAATGCTCTAACCACTGAGCCACAGGAACACATTGAATTCCAGTTATTAAAAAAGAAAAACGTTTTGAATGACAGTTGGTTGAATTCTTTGGAAAACTGAGGAACTTTCTGCTCAATTCTGAGTGAGTGCAGATTCCATTTGGGCCTGTTTATGAGTTTTAATCATGTTTTGTTAGTTTAGTAGTTTATTATTATTATAAATAATCTGAGAATTCATGAGCTCTGTTTAAAGTCAGAATAGCAACATCTTTTCTCAATAAGAATCATTCACAATACAATCTATAGCATTCATTTAAACATTTCTTAAATTAATTTCTTGCAAGCTTTAACACATTTTGCTATGTTTAGGCTCATCCCAGAGATTCCATTTGAATTCCAGTGTTATTCCGAAAGTTCCATTCACAAACGTTTGGAATGACGGTTGTTTGAACTCTGTGGTAGTCAGTGATGATTCCATGTGGGCCTTTGTCCTTGCATGTTTGATTATTAAATATTTTGGTGATTATTATCAATTGATTATTTTTATTTTTAATAATTTGGTTATTCTTTTAGCTCTGTTAGTGTTTTCTCCCAAAATCAATAAAGAAAATTGTGCAGATTGTGTTTGACTGCTGCTGAATGTTGTCATGGTTGGTTCCAGGCACGGAATAAGTCTGGTGTGGTGGGCTACGTTCCAGAGAAGTACCTGCAGTTCCCCACATCCAACAGCATCCTGAGCATGCTCCAGTCCCTCGCTGCTCTGGACGCACGCTCACACTCCTCCAGCAACTCCACTGAGCCTGAGCTGGCATCAGGCAGCTTCAACGGAGACAGCAGCAGTGAGTCACACACGCACGCACACACACACACACACAGACACACACACACACACAGACACACACACACACACACAGACACAGACACACACACACACACACACACACACACACACACACACACACACACAGACACACACACACACACACAGACACACACACACAGACACACACACACACACACACACACACACACACACACACACACACACACACACACACAGACACACACACACACACAGACACACACGCACACACACACACACACACACACACACACACACAGACACACGCGCACACACACACACACACACACACACACACACACATACACACGCACACACAGCACACACACACACACACACACACACACACACACACACACACACGCACACACACACACACACACACACACACACACACACACACACACACGCAGACGGGTGAATGCTGATGGTTTGTGTGGATGATGATGTGAGTCACAATGCATGTTCATTCTGACCTTTATTAACGAAAATGTGTCTTGCTACTACTGTGTTGTTGTTGTTGTGTTTTTGGACATAGTACTAAGTTTTTTTTTGTTTTTGTTTTTGGTCTGGTTTCTCACAAACATGGAGAACTTGGAAAGATCAGGGAAATAAATAAGGTCTAAAAAATGATTGGACATGTCAGAAAGAAACTATTGTATTCATCAAGGATGCATTAAATCGATCAAAAGTGACAGAAAAGACATTTATAATGTTACAAAAGATGCATCCTCTAAGTTTCCATTCATCGAAAAATCCTGAAAAATATGAATAACCTCTTTGTTTTCTTCTTCGTCTCTCCCAGTGAGTTTTGTCAAGGCCATGTACGACTACGAGGGTCAGACGAATGACGAGCTGTCATTCCCTGAGGGAGCCATCATCCGCATCCTCAACAAGGACAACCAGGAGGACGACGGCTTCTGGGAGGGCGAGTTTAACGGTCGAGCGGGCGTCTTTCCGTCCGTGCTGGTGGAGGACCTGACCGCCTCAGAGAACGGAGACACTCACTGGGGAACAGACATGCAGGTGAGACCAGCAGAGCTCAGTCTGAGCAGTAAATCACCACACCGAGTCTCTGGGAGGGTTTGATGTTGATTACTGGCATGGCTGCTTCCTTCCTGTAATTAACATCATCCGGCCACATCAGAGCCATTCTCTTTATCTTGTTGGAGCTAATCATGTAAATACAGTCATAATAAAACTGTACTTGTGTTCTTTAATCACATAATTCCTTAAGCCGGGCTCACACTGTGCGATTTCTTTAAAAGTCCTTTAGGATTGTGCTTGTCAGACTGTACGAACATGATGATCATGTCACACTGTGGGATCTCAGTGTCATTAATGTCAGACTGTACGACAGACAAGACGAGTTAAAAACGGGTGCGCACAAGAAAACTTGTCCGGAGTTTTACATCATCTACCCATACACGTCCAGTGACTGCGAGCTGCGTTGCACACGGGACCGAAATGTTGGCTATCATGAAAAGTATATGAACGGTGGTAATAACGGCGTATTTAAGAAGAATAGTGTATGCAGCTCTACACACCCACATGAAAACAGCGGCACAACCAGTGTTTATATAGAAAAGGCAACATATCAGATGAATTCTGTGAGCGGAGGACGGGAGCGCTGGAGTTTACGGCTGATAGAATAATTATCTAGCATTAATTCTGCTCACAGCTTGTCTTGAAAAACGAAGACCGTTTGGGTTTCATCTGACACTGCCAGAGTTTCGTCGGAGGTGAAATTTGATCGTAAAGCCATTAATCGGCTGTCGGTGAACATGTCAAACCAGCGATTAAAGACTACAGATTTTAGCCTAGGATTATAGGAATCTTTTAGGATTTTCTGCATTTGTCTCAGACGACCAAATCGTGGCCAAAATCACACAGTGTGAGCCGGCTTTACTTGACTCTCTAAAATACTTCTAGTTTTTCATATAATGATGCTAAATTGTTGTTTGTTTTGCCTAAAATAATAATAATCATGTTCTTTGATAGTTCAATATATCTTAATATGATTCAGAGTTTTTGAGAGGATTTTATTTATGTTTTTGGAAAGAAGACTTTTATTCTCACCGAGGCTGCATTTATTTGATCACAAATGCAGCCATAACAGTAATGCTGTGAAATATTACAAATTCATATAACTGTTTCCTATTTGAATGTATTTTCAAATGTAATTTATTCCTGTGAATTTTCAGCATTATTTCTCCAGTCTTCAGTGTCACATGATCTTCAGAAATCACTCTAATATTCTGATTTACTGCTCAAGAAATATGTTTGATTATTATCAATATTGAAAATAGTTGTGCTGCTTCATATTTTTGTGGAAACAGTGATACATTTTATTTCTCAGGATTCTTTGATGAATAGAAAGTTCTAAAGAACAGCATTTAATTTATTCTTTTGTAACATCATAAATGTCTTTACTGCCACTTTTGATCTATTTTTGCATCCTTGTTAAATATAAATATTAATTTAATTTACTGACCCCAAACTTTTGAATGCTAGTGTTTATTAACATTATCTGACACTGAGTGGATTTTCTCAAGACTTGACGATGTGTTGTCGTCTCCAGGTGTCCCCGTGCCAAAGGCTTCATTCATCACTTCCTCCTCTGCCGCTGTATGACCAGCCGCCCTGCAGTCCGTACACGAGCCCCGAGACCAGCAGCGCTCTCTCGCTGCCCCGCTCGCCGTCGGTCAACGGAGAACACAAACTGCCCATCCCGCAGAAAGCCGTCGTTCATAGTAAGACTCGAGTCACCACAGATACTGCGTCATGTGCTCCTCTGTGTATTTGAGTCTCAGTGTTTTTACCCCAGATACTGCGTCATGTGCTCCTCTGTGTATTTGAGTCTCAGTGTTTTTACCCCAGATACTGCGTCATGTGCTCCTCTGTGTATTTGAGTCTCAGTGTTTTTACCCCAGATACTGCGTCATGTGCTCCTCTGTGTATTTGAGTCTCAGTGTTTTTACCCCAGATACTGCGTCATGTGCTCCTCTGTGTATTTGAGTCTCAGTGTTTTTACCCCAGATACTGCGTCATGTGCTCCTCTGTGTATTTGAGTCTCAGTGTTTTTACCCCAGATACTGCGTCATGTGCTCCTCTGTGTATTTGAGTCTCAGTGTTTTTACCCAGATACTGCGTCATGTGCTCCTCTGTGTATTTGAGTCTCAGTGTTTTTACCCAGATACTGCGTCATGTGCTCCTCTGTGTATTTGAGTCTCAGTGTTTTTACCCAGATACTGCGTCATGTGCTCCTCTGTGTATTTATTTGAGTCTCAGTGTTTTTATACCCAGATACTGCGTCATGTGCTCCTCTGTGTATTTGAGTCTCAGTGTTTTTACCCAGATACTGCGTCATGTGCTCCTCTGTGTATTTGAGTCTCAGTGTTTTTACCCAGATACTGCGTCATGTGCTCCTCTGTGTATTTGAGTCTCAGTGTTTTTACCCAGATACTGCGTCATGTGCTCCTCTGTGTATTTGAGTCTCAGTGTTTTTACCCCAGATACTGCGTCATGTGCTCCTCTGTGTATTTGAGTCTCAGTGTTTTTACCCAGATACTGCGTCATGTGCTCCTCTGTGTATTTGAGTCTCAGTGTTTTTACCCCAGATACTGCGTCATGTGCTCCTCTGTGTATTTGAGTCTCAGTGTTTTTACCCCAGATACTGCGTCATGTGCTCCTCTGTGTATTTGAGTCTCAGTGTTTTTACCCCAGATACTGCGTCATGTGCTCCTCTGTGTATTTGAGTCTCAGTGTTTTTACCCCAGATACTGCGTCATGTGCTCCTCTGTGTATTTGAGTCTCAGTGTTGTCATCTGAGAATGTTTGTCATTTGGTTTAGATCACAATTCCAGCTTGAGTCCAGAGAGCCCAGGCTTCTCTCAGCCGCTGAGACTCACTCCGGACGGCCCCGGCCCCGGAAAACTCAGACCTGTATGTGTAAGATTTTACAATTTACAGTATTATTTGAGTTTAAATCCAGATTCTATTAATATTTTGAATTCATTTTTATTTTGATATTGTCAGTTTTATTTTAATTTTAAATTTTTAGTAATTTTTGTTGTTGTTTTTTTAATAAATATGCCTATATTTTTAGTCATTTTAATTGCATTTTTAGTTATTTTAGTAAATCAAGTTAAATGAAATGAAAATTAGAAATGTTGCTTTGGCAACTAGCTAAAATAAAATAAGTTGTTGATTTTTGTTTTATTTTATTTCAGTTACATTTATTTTATTTTAAGTAATGAAAGTGCATTTTTATGGTTTAGATTTAGTTATCTTTAATAGTCCTGTGAGTTTCTTACATTTGAACAAAATATGTTTCTAAAAAATCACTAGACCAGAGATACAAATATTTTATAACTTATTTTTATAACTTGTATAACTTTGTATTTTGATGTATTTAAAAAAAATCAATAGAGAGATTTATTTGTGTGAATATCATGAAACCTGTAAATTAATATATACAGACCATATTTTTTCCCTCAAAAATAACAAAACTAATATTTTTAGAACAAAATAAATTATCTATTTGCATTTATTGAACTATAAATAAGGTTTAAGACATTCTTTTTTAACAATTGAGCACTTTTTCCCCACTCAATTCTCTTTTTTTATTAATATTAACTATTTATTATATATTTTATCATATAAATCTTATATTGCAAATATAAAACAAATAATATAAATGTATATTATTTATGAATATTACTTCTATTGTTTATATTTTTTGCGGGGACCTACACATTTTCCCTTGTGAATATATTATAGGCTTCCTCTTCTCTATTAAACTCTATACTTTTTTTGTCTGTAGGTTCGGGCAGCACCTCCTCCTCCAAAGCAGCACGCGCGCAGACAGGTGGAGAAAACCGAAGAGGTGGAGATCACGCTGGTGTAGAGCGCCGCCCTAGTGGACTGAGAACAAACCCCAGCTGACCTCTAACCCCTCCCACTCCTCACGGAAGGGGCGGGGCGTGTGTTAACTCGCCCTATGAGCATCCTTAGATCCCGAGGGGGCGGTATCTCAAAGGCATCCCTTTTCATAAAAACAAACACCTCTTTTGGCGTCACAGACTGTTTGGTGCCTTAAACCGCTTTCATACCAAACTCTAATCCTTGTATTCGTAACTACGTTATCTTGCGACGGGAATTTGTTTGAAACTCCACTCGATGCCAGTTCATTTTTGCAAGAATTGAGGTTGATGTGTAAGTGTGTGTCTAAAAAGGTAGAAAGGAATCAAGGGATAGCGAGAGTTTTAAAGAGGCTACACTTGCATATCCATCTCTTCAGCGGCTTTTGAAGAGCCAAACATGCAATACTAGGAATTATGGGATGATACGGGAGTGAAAAAAGGGTCACGGATAGTGGCCACCATTTACGTATTTCATATAGCACAGTACATTACTGTCATCATAGGAATGGTATATTCACGTTAAACATCGCAGATCATAACGGAGAAAGGGAACTGTATATAGAAGGCTACAAGGAAAGAGAGCGTTAGAGGAGAACGAGGGTTAAAAAGAGAGGAAGGCTGGTTACTTCGCTCTTTTGTTCCTCATCGGTTTAGCTTCTTTCTGTCTTGTGTTGATCTGAGAAAAGTACTAACAGCATAGCTATATCCTTTTCTTCAACTTTTCATTATGAAGACCAGTGTTTGTATGTATTACTAATATTTAGTCCTCAGAAACACGCGTCTGTGAGCGTGAGACGGCCAATATTCTGCGTCTGTTCGGGCGGAACGTAATCGTGGAAATGCACCGATCAATATATAAAGTGCTTTTCCAGCCTAACGCATTTCTCATTGTCATGTGTAGAGGACTGAACGGATGTGCTGTGTCTCGTATGGCAGTATTTAAGATGGGAAAGATTCCCACCAACAAGCACAGAAAAGGTGGATCATCATGGAGATTTTTCTTTTGAATTATTGCAGACGAACGCAAACATATTCTCGTGTCCGAAGTGCATTTCCTCCCTACAAGGGGCAGCTATGATGCGTTTTTTTTAGGGTTTCTTTGTCTTTTTTGCAGTTGAAGAGACATTTCATTTTAAATAAGCAATGGCTGTTATTTAGATGTATCATTTTGATTCATTTCCACAGTGTTTTCATGCATATCTCGATCGTTTTCTGGAGTTTCAGTGCTTTGACCCCTTCATTTGATCGTCGTTGTGTCCCAGCCGCCTCTTTTGGATGATGAAGCTGCCCAGCGTCGTGTTATTGATCTCGTGAGAGTGACTGATTGTAGTTTTCCCATAACGTTTGAAAGAGAACTGAGTTATTATGTTGATTCCATAAAATAGACAGTGGAAAGAATTGTAAAAACAAATCCATTTTGTGAAATGGTACCATAGTTCTGTTAAGCAAGAACAGGGTCATTACGAAAAACACGTTTGTTTGGTAGCCTTTTTTTAATCCGAGGGGAAGATGTTTGAGTATCTTCCCTTTGTTTCTATTTTCCTCTGTCACAACCTATTTTCTTGTTGATCTCGTTGAGATCTTTTGAATGTTATCAAACTTGTTTTGAAGTTTATGGTTCGAGGTTAAAGCCCATTGTGTCAAAAACTGTTCTCGCCTACGAAACGAACGCAAATTTTGATATTTTCATTTGCTTTTTTTTATTGTGCTCCCAGTTTTCTCAACTCTTTGGAGCTTCTTCAATAGCGTTAGCTGCATATTCTCCTTGTTTTTATTTCTAAAGTGATTTTATTTGCGTTTATTAAAATTGAAGGTGATTCCGAGCTGCTAGACAAAAAACAGATGGAATAACAACAATTGACTGTTGCTGACAATATCAGAGAACAGGTGGAAAATATTCTTACTGCATATTATTAGCTGTACAATTATTTGTATTTATTGTGTACAAATGTTAAATAAAAAATTGGGTAAAGTGATTCTCTTTGTTTCTGTTTTTTATGTGTGTCAAATCAGTCTCAAATCTTTTTATTTTATACATTGTATTTATTTCATGTTTAGTGTTTATTTTCATAGAAAAATTTATATTTGAATTATATTCAGACATGATCCATATTTTAGTAAAACAGCTGCAAACCTATGGGTAATAGTAAAAACAAAACATTTGAACATCTAAAGGTAGAAAAGCTCCTTTCACTATTTTTCTAAAGCTTTCTTGTGAATATGAGATTTTTTAAGAAATGTAATTTTTTTACATGTTTTTTTTACTGTACTTCCTGCATAGGATGCTTGATGTGTGACTGTTTTAAAATGGAGTTCAAGTCTAGAATGTGTTTTTGTCTGATGATATCTGACTGTTTTGTCGAATCGTGCTGCTTGTTGTCGGTCGGTCTTCTAAAGAGTGGGCGGTTCTCCCAGAGTCCCATGTAAATAACAGAGACATGTTTCCGGCGGGGAAATGAGATACGGGACAAAACACGCCGTCTCCATCCACAGGGTAATGAGTGTGGATTTTTCACTTATTCCAGAACAAACGGTTTCAGCATGGAATGAAAGATAAACTTTCTCTCTGAAGGAAATTAGATGGCTTGTGTTAAAGTTTATTTGTGCTCCAACCCACAAGGTACGTATCAAATCTTAAATGTTTTATGCCTAAAGATCAATCTAAACTTGAATGGACGTTATAATGTCTGCAGACATTCATTTGCTTTTTTAAATTATATTTTTTGAAAGGAATAAAAGCATAACTATACTAAAGTATAACTAACTTTAATGTAATTAACAATCTTACTAATATAGAGAATAATTTACTGCCAGCACATCTTTAAAGAAGGAGATGTTGTATTTGTAGTTTAGCGGTTAAATCATTAAAGAAAAAACTTTTCTTGACCCTCATGTCATTCCAAACCCATCTGATTCTTCTGAGCATCACACGCACATTTAATTGGATTTAATATTCGTGCAGGATTGGAACGACAGAAGGATGAATAAATGACAGTATTTACATACGTTTTTTAAGTAAACTATTCCTTTGAGACTTGATTTTATTCATCATAAAATGACTGGATTGTGAAAAGTAGTCTGAAGGGGAGGGGTTGCAAAATAATGTGGAGCAAGGTATTATTTTAATAAAGGATTATGACTTTTTTTCCCCTTTTGAAAAAACATGCACCATTGAATTGTTCATAGTAAGATGAGGAAAATGCATCAACTTTAGAAATCTGAGCTAGAACGTGACGGGTAAAAGTTGAATCACAGCTGAAATGTTGCCTCGTGTACACCGTGTTGCAGAATCTGTGGTTGAGAGGAGGTTGCTGAAGCAGAGAGTTTTCCCCAGACTGAGGGAATACTGCAGATGCACACACGGAGTTGAGTTCAGAGTGAGCAAACTTTCATTCTTTCTCACATCTTCTGTCAGTATGTAAAGCGTTTGATCAGCTTGTAAACAATCGAATTCTGAAGAACATTACAGTTGTGTTTTAATCCATAAACATGAATAAATAATGCTTATTTCTTTCATTGGAACGTTGAGCATTTATCAGGCCCTCCAACTGTCTCGTTATCTAAACATCATGCATTTTTAATAGTGTAAATAACAAAAGGCTGACTGGGTTAGTACTGAACTTCTTGTTAACACTATTTCTATACTGCTTTCTGAAAGCATGTCAGTAGACCGTTTACGGTGCATGACACGCTGTGGTTGTTTTGGCTAATAGATGGGATCTAGGCCACAAAGTCTTTACTGAATCATTTGCATCCTCTACAAGAACTAACAATGAAAATAAGCAAGATATTGTCTGTAGGTTATTGACCCGTATGAAGCAGCAGAACCCAAAAACTGGCCTGCGCAGAAGGAACGACGGCAAATTCTGGAGGACTGCAGGAAGAACTCTCTGGGGCCTTTCTTTGTGGTAACATTTGTGTAATTAATACATTTTCCCACCCCCATGTCATCCAAGATGTTCTACGCTTTTTGAGGAAAGCTTTCCAGGATTCTTCTCCGTATAGTGGACTTCAATGGCGGCCAACAGGTTGAAGGTCCAAATTGCTATTTCAATGCAGCTTCAAAGGGTCCATGATCCAAGCCGAGGAATAAGAGTCTTATCTAGCCATTTTCAAAAAAAAAATTTTTATAATAATTATATTCTTTTTAACCACAAATGCTAGTCTTGTTCTGCGATGCGCATGTGCAGTTCTTCGTCTGTGTACTTCAGTTCAAAAAGGTAGGGTGGAAAAACTCCATCTCATTTTCTCCTCCAACTTTAAAATCATTCAACATCATTGTTTTATTTTTGTTATAAATGGCGTTTGACTTTCTATGCACGTTCACTTTGTAAACACTGGGTTGGTACTTCCGCCTACATCATGCATGGCCTTTCCAACGTCTACGTAATGAGGTCAAGCTAGTGCAAGACAAGCATTTGTGGTTAAAAAGTATATCATTTGTAATTATTTTTATTTTAATAAAATGACTAGATAAGTCCTTTATTCCTCAGCTGGGATCGTGTAGAACCCTTTGAAGCTACAACCTGTTGGCCACCATTGAAGTCCACTATATGTTGAGAAATCCTGAAATGTTTTCCTCAAAAACCTTTGCAACTGAAGAAGAAAGAAAGACATGAACATCTTGGATGAGATGGGGGTGAGTAGATTATCAGGAAATTTGGTAACACTTTATTTTAAGGCGTCCTTGTTATAAATGTTAAATGTATTACAATAACAGTGAATTGTGCATAATTACATGCAAGTAACCATAAACCAAACCTCTAACCAAATTTGTATTCTGGCAGTGAACTAATCCTTTAATAAATGGAAAATTAGTAATATTTGGGGTGGGAAAGTTCACTTTTTCCCCATCTCTCACAAACATTTACCAAATGAATGAGCTTCAGTTGTTCTCTCATGTCAGGGGTTGGTGGGTGAACAGTATGGAGATGCATGTTTACCTGAGCAGATCGAAGCCTCTGAGTTCCAGCATGTTCTCAAGGTATGCCAGCAGATGGGCTTCAGGACTGACATACTGGAGAGATGCTACCAGAGAGATGAAAATGCCATTCCTCCCTCTTTCTGTATGCGCAATCCAGCAGGACATTGTAAACACCCTGGTGTCCAGGCAAGTAACGTGTTTTGCATTATTGGTGCACAGAACTGGATAATTTAGCTAAAGTCCTTAATCTTTTGTCATTAGCGAGAGAATGCCGAAGAGAACAACTGGTGTGAGGTGCTTCCAGAGGTGAGGAGAATCCTTCATGATGTTGTGATCCAGTGTGTTGAGGAGGGGATTATGACACATGAAAAAGCTCAGAAATATTTCCGATCAGGTAAATCAGTGTCTTTGTCGAATTGCATAATTTTTGCAGCATATTCCAAATCAAAAGTGTCTAATTTGTGATTATCACACCAGCTCTTGAAAATGACATCCGCTATGCATATGAAGACCATTCCAGTGAAGATATTGCAAGATGTCTTTGCTACGTTCATAAAATAACGAACCCAAGGAAAGCATTTGGATTGCCTCCAGAGAAACAAGCCCAGTTGCACCAGCTGACCCAGCTCCGAGACAACTTCCTGCCAAGCATGGTCGCTTTCCACAACGCCCTGGTGTACAGCACCACCACAAAGTGCAATCGTCTGCAAAGATACACACCTGAGATGAGGCACAACTTCGCTGTTGGTCTGAGTGAGCAGCTTCATACAGATCTCAAGAGACTCATTGACAGTGCTGTCTCAAATGAGAGGGCTGCTACAGTCGATGAATTTGGCCAGAAAGATCTGTGCCGCATCTTTTCTTCTCTTTACAGAATTGAACGGGAGGAAGTCGAACGTGTCAAATCATACCTAGAGGGAAAAAATACAAAATTTCCCTTTATACTCAACGGTAGACCATGCTCAGGCAAAACTGTGCTTCTGGCTCACTGTGCAAGTCAGGTATGCCTGTTTTGCAATCTTCCCTTTTAAAATAAGAAATAGTTGGGATTTAATACTTTTAGTTACATATTCTGTGACATTAATGTGGTCTTTTGCATTTGCAGGCATCCGTATGGTTGAAGAAGCCTGGATCCCGAGATCATTGTGTACTTCATAGATGTCAACAACTCACTGAGACAGCTTCTCAAAGACATTTGTAAAAGGGTTGATTCAAATAGTACCTGTGTCAACAACATCTTTCAGCAAAAAGAACATTTCAAAAGACTCCTGACCGCAAGATCACCATCCAAGAATCCTTTGGTGCTCATCATAGATGGTCTTGACCAACTGCCAAAGACTGATGGACAACTCGACTTGACTTTACTTCCCGAATCATTAGCTCCAAATGTAAAGCTTCTCGTTTCAATAAATGTAAACAGGCCTGATCTTCTTGCTACTCTGAAGAAGTATTACCCAGATTCAACTGTGTTCTGTGAGCTGCAAGAAGTAGAAAGTAAAAGCTGCAGCCAGCTTCTGACAACACTTCTTCTGGAGTCCAACAGAAAGATCACCTCAGGCCAACAGATGTATGTGAATGAGGCTTTTAAGAAATGCTCTGTCCCACTATATGTGGAACTCCTTCACAGACAGGCAATCCACTGGAAGTCAGAGTTTGAGATTACGGAGAACTCTCTGGTCCAAGAGGTCCATAATAACATTGTTCTGATGTTTGATCATCTGGAGGAGAAACATGGAAAAGCTGTAGTCTCCAAAGCTTTGAGCTATCTTACTTTGGCCAGGTACGGCATGACTGCAGCTGAGCTGACTGATGTTCTTTCTTGTGATGATGAAGTTCTTGCATCTTTCCTTCCACCAGGCGATAGCGTACCGCTTACAGTGAGGGTTCCTGAAGTTTTTGTGGAACATCTTCTTTCAGACCTGAATGGGTTTCTAGTGCTGAGGAACATTTTAGGTACCCAAACTCTTTTCTGGGTCAGCAGAAACTTCCCCTTGGTCGTGTGTAAGAGGTACTTGTTCTCAGAGGAAGCAATTCAGAAGATACATCATGTCCTGTCAGACTATTTTAGTGGCTCTTGGGCAAATGGCACAGCAAAGCCTTTTATCATCAATGAAGACATGACAGTGCCAAGCTCTTCAGATGCCCCACAAAATATTAACATTGACAGACAAGTACCAAGTCAACCTTGGATCTTTTCCCCTCCTTACTATACATCTACTGCCAAGAGTCCACCAGCAAGAACACATCCCAATTTGAGGAAACTCCACGTACTCCCTTTCCATTTGTTGAAAAGTGGGAGACTTGAGGAGCTTGGTAACCAAATGATTTCTCAGGAATTCTCTCAGGCAATGCTGCAAGCAGAACTGGCTGATGAACTGTTCCTATGGCTTGAGAGGACATCTCAGTTGGTGTTTCCAAAGAAACTTCAGCTCCTCCACATCATCTTGAGATCTTCAGCTTGTCTGCTGAGGAACAACCCTGCCGATCTGCCAACAGTACTGCAAGCCAAACTTATTCCTTTTCTGAATGTTTTTCTTGCATTGGAAGAATGCGCTAATCAGCCAAAGTCTGAAGGTATGATCCCAAAAAATGTAGGAGTGTATACTGTTTTGCCTCCAGTTCCTACAGTACCTTATACCCACTGTACACCGCAAGAGTCGACAGCTTCCCGGATCATACAGTCAACTGGATCTTCCTGTGGCACTGTGGTGGTTGTACTGGAGAATGGCGCTGCTTGGGCTTGTAATGGAGGTATATTTGAAGGCTTCAAACTAGCCCAATCCTCTAAACTGCATTTCACAAGTGTCAGTAGCTCTGGAAACATATTCCTTCTGAGCACCCATTGCGGTAAACTTGTCTTGTGGGATGCAGGTGTTAACACACAGCCTCAAGAAATTCAAACCCAAAACAGAGAGAACACCATTCTTGGGGGTGCCTTGGTGTCTAATGACAAACTCTTTGTATGGTGGAGAGGACAAAACATTGTTAATGTATTTGTCGATAGAGAGGAACATACCGAACTGCACTGCACTTATGAGATAACCTGTGTGTCATGTTCTGAGAAAGGTGATATAATTTACTGTGGACAAAAAGAAAGTTCTGTGACAATATTTGACTGGTCCAATGGTCAGCTTCTATCCACCTTTACTTGTCCAAAAGATATGCCATTAATTGATATGATTCTCTCTGAGGGTGACGGGATGATTACATGTGTAGATCAAGAAGGAAACATGTTTGCTTGGAATCTTGAGATTATAACAGAACCAGTTCTGATTTGTGAGAACCATTGCACAACCCAGGGGAAGGTGTTAAACACAGACTACAAAGGGGACAATGTTCTCCTAATATGTAAAAAGCAACAAATGCAACTTATTGACATTCATCAATCTGATGTACTTGACCAATTCAATCCCCCAAGAGGCAAAGCATTTAAGAAAGCCATAATGGATCAAAACTCACACTTTATCCTTGCTTTACTGTGCAATTGCCCGTTTCTGCTGGTCTGGAATTGTGCCTCTGGACAGTGTGTGTTGAGTCTGGACACTGCAAACTGTCAAGCTGTTGAACTTCTGAAATGTGGGGCCACTTACCTGGCAGCAATAACAAGCGTAAGTGTTCTTATTTGGGACATGGGTCTCATTAGAGCTTCAGCATTGGCACCAAAATCTGGAAAGAGGGTGGAGATGGTGGCTGTGGGATCTCATGGAGAAAGTTGTTACTCTTCGGATGGCTCTGAACTTATTTGGAAGTGGGGGGTATCAAGTGGCAAAGTAGAAGGCCGCTTCCTTCACCAAGGTTCTGTGGAGTCTATGTCTGTCTCTGGAGATGGCAACTACCTTGTGAGTATTGCAGCTGGAGACATATATGTCTGGGAAACCAGTTAGTGGGGAAAATATTTTCAGAATCTCTAATAGTCAAGCTTACAAGGTTCTAATAACACCCAAGGGGAACTCTGGAGTTGCCCTGTCAGAGACCGGTCCATCAAGGGTGTGGAAATTGCAGAATGGACATGGGATTTGCAGCATTCATCTTCATCTCAGAAATGCCACCATTTCCCCAGAGAGCACCTTCCTTTTAGGACTTCACAGTGGGGATCTCTTGGCTGTTAGCCTCTGGTCTGGTAATGTGAGCAAATGCTTCTCATGCTCTGACCGGTCAGATGTTGTTGCTTTCCATTCTCTGCTTGACCATCCAGATTATGTGATCGTATCTACAGCCTCAGGCGATGTATACTCCTGGAGGTTAACAGAGGATACTATTTGTCATCAATTCCAGCTGCCAAACTCTTCTTTGTGCCAACCAGAGATCTTTAGACTATCATCAGATGGGGGGTATGCCATCCTTTCAATATCTGAATCCACTATAAACATCTTAGATTTCTCCAACAGTAAACTGTGCTCTTTGAGAACCGAAGGACCTGTTCTGCAACAATATGCACTTGTAGGTGTTTTTGGACAATATGTGGTCTATATATGTTTCTCCTCTCTGGTGTGCCAAAATATATCCTGTGATTTCCACGAGAAGCCGATGCTGGTAGCCATACGTCTGACTGATGGGGAGACCGTAGGCAGGTTCTATTTGTGCAAGAACCCCTCTACTCTGACTGTTTCTGAGGATTTGTTTGTGTATGTGGGGTTTCAGGATGGCTCTGTTGGGGTTTATGCAGTTAATGACACCAAGATGCGTAAAAGCAACTGGAAGGAGGATGTTCAAAGCCCAACACTTTTGTGTCCACTGGATGAGCAATTGATTTGGTCACCTCTGGAAAAACCTAACCTTACTTGGGTTGAATTGCCCCTGCAATTGTATTAAATAATCCCAGTGTGTATATTTTACAATGTTCTAAAGTGCAAAGACCGCATTTGTAATATGTGATACTGATATACATATGTTTATCATATTCAAAAAATGTAAATGTCCACCTGCCTCATACCTCAGGATTCAATAAGATGAGAAAGCAGGTGTGAAAATTAAGCTGTACAACTTTCTAAAAATTACAAAATTATTTGTCTCATGGAGAATCACACTATTATAGTATTTACTGTATTATTTTTTTTAATTCTATGTATTATCCATTTACTATTTTTTTTATATATATTTATTTATTGTTGACTTGCATAGCCACACAGCATAATTTTGTTAACTTTGTATTTTATCATTCTAACAATTACAATAACTGGGTAATAACTAGGTACTAACCCTGAACCTACCCCTAAACCTAAACTTTAACCCATGTAGATACCTTATACTACCAGTCCTTTTTGAGTAAGTACACATGCTACATAAAATGTGACCAGAGTTTTTGTATTAAATCTAAAAAGTATATAAATTGCAGTTTCATTTTTTTATGTTTAGATAATAATGTTCAAGAAGATTGTAAATGTCCAACTTCCAAAATGATGATAATAATAAAGAAATAAATCCTAAAGAAAAAGGTAGTTGCATTTGTTTGTTTACTTGATGTGTTTTTAATGTAGTTACTTGTAGAGATACTTAGCCTAAAAATAATGAAGATAATAATATTTCATTATAGGCCTATTGATCTTACATTGGGCTATTAATTTGATTCATACACACATTTAACTGTTTATCCTATTAAACATTTGTAATGAAACATTTAAACAATATCCTATTAAAAAAAAATATTTGAAGGACGGCAATTACAATTCCGTATGCTGTATTAATGTTCCACAATTTAAACACGAACTAAAAAGAGATTACCGCTTGTGGTGTGAGAACTACAATTCCCATCATTACTCACAGTCATACGGAAGTGATTCTTTAGCATAAACGCACTTCCGCTACATTGCCAATTCCTTTCCTGTCTGCGGCCTCCAGCAAGATGGCGGTGCAAATCTCGAAGAAGAGGAAGGTTGGTACGAATTTCATTTCAAATTTGTTTTATTAAAGCACATAAGTGCAAAATAAGAGCGGTGCCTGAATACTATGGTACTTAACTATAACCTAAGCTGTTCAGATGAGGGTTTAATACGGATGTTGAGGTGGATTGAGCTGGATGCTGTCGGCACTGAATCTGAAGTGAAACATGGCAGATGAACGCAGCGCTGATCTCAGTGTACTTTATATTTGAGCGGTTCAAATGTGTAAAATCAAATACAGACGTTACATTTAAGCACATTATATGTTTCCGTGTTGACGTTAGTAGGACTGCTAGAAATGGACACTTTATTCCGGTATGGACCTTGTAAAGTTTAATATACAAGCAGCACATGCATCACAAATGTGTTATGCAGTTTATTATAGAAGTTTTGTCTTATATTTGATTGACCTTTATCATAGTATTCAACACATACTGCAAGATATTAATGTTTATATGAGACTGTCGTTTTATTTCGAAATCAGAAGACCATAATCGTTTACTGTGTCTCTCAGTTTGTGTCAGATGGCATCTTCAAAGCCGAGCTGAATGAGTTTCTGACCCGAGAGCTGGCCGAGGATGGGTACTCCGGTGTGGAGGTCCGTGTCACGCCAACAAGAACCGAAATCATCATCCTGGCCACCAGGTGTGAACTCTACTCATTTCAGTTTACTTCGAATGGGTTAACAAGCATAAAGTGTAATGACTTTGTCTGTTCAGGACCCAGAATGTTCTGGGAGAGAAAGGCCGCCGCATTCGAGAACTGACTGCCGTCGTTCAGAAACGATTCGGGTTCCCTGAAGGCAGTGTGGAGGTGAGATTACCGCTAAACACCGGTGTAAACTAGTTTGTAACTGCATGTTCTGAAGTGTTGGGTTGTTTCTTTGTAGCTGTACGCTGAGAAGGTCGCCACCCGGGGTCTCTGTGCCATCGCTCAGGCAGAGTCTCTGCGCTACAAGCTGCTCGGAGGACTGGCTGTCCGTAGGTGAGCGTTTCCTTCCCAGCATGCTTTGGGTTACCGACCAAAATTCCCTTCAGTGATGATACGATGACGAGTCGGAACGGGGCCGGTTCTGTCTTTGAGGATTCTGGGTCAGGCTCACGTTCTGTGCGTCTGACTTCAGTTCCTCAAAGCAGTGAGTCCTATTCGCTTGAAGACATAGAGGCATTTGTCTGAGAAGGAAAGCAGGCAGCGTGTTTTATTTGGAGTCTAGAGTTTTTCCTTTTCCTTTTCCTGCGTGTTTATGGTTGTATACCGTGTCTGCTGTCCTCAGGGCCTGCTACGGTGTTCTGCGCTTCATCATGGAGAGCGGGGCCAAGGGTTGTGAGGTGGTCGTCTCCGGTAAACTGAGAGGTCAGAGAGCCAAATCCATGAAGTTTGTGGATGGCCTGATGATCCACAGCGGAGACCCCGTTAACTACTACGTCGACACGGCTGTCCGCCACGTACTGCTCCGACAGGGTGAGTAAGAGTCACGGAGGAAGATGAAATGGACGGATGGTTCTCTGGAAGTTTCATTTGTGTCTTTAGCTGAGAAAGTGTGTAAGTGAGTAAATACAGTACTAGGAGTAGGAAACATATCTCAGTATTTTCTAAATATTTATAATTTAAGACATAATATTTATAAGCACTGTGAATTTGAGTCAAATCCTTTTCAAATTTTTGCATTTTAATATGGGAAAATATTTAGAGAAACTAAAAAAAAAAGAGAATACGGTGTATTATTTTTCAAATATTAATTGACGTTCATGAGTACTCGGTGTATTTTCATTTATCAAATATTGAGAAGTATATTAGTGTAAACATAAAAAATAGATAATGTTTTTTATATATTGCAAAAAGTAATAGAATGTTAATTAGAAAAATATAATTTAACTAGCTAAACTAAATTTTCTAATAATATTTGAGACATTTGTAATTAATTTTAAGTGCAAGTTGGGCCTTTATACTAGAAACTATATATGTGCCTTTTTAATTTTAAATATTTGTTGTCTTTGGCATCTAACAGATGGAAAGCTCCTTATTTTTCCCAGTGATTTGAATCACTACTGCAGTAGGATAGGAACATAAATGAAACAGACTTTCAGATTTCAATGGGTTTATTTTGCATTAAGAGCTTGTGACTCAAATCAGAAAGTCGGTAGAATAATTGCGTATTATCTTAAATACTTGGACTCCAATGTGCAATCCTGTTGCCATATAAAATGAAGGTTTAGCATGGCACCTCAAATCTCTAACATAGAGTAGTTTAACCTTAAATATGTATATATCTTTCCTTCAATGACGGTATACTGAACCAGAAGTGGGTTGTTTCAGCGTCTTGGTCATTTTCTGGTTCTTCAGAGCAATGTGACGTTTCAGAGGCGTTACTCTGAGAAGGTTTTGAGTGCATGCTCTCAAACGGATGCTGAAGCTCTAATGGAATGGTAGTGTACTGGTTTCTGGTCAATGTTTTGTAATATCCTTGTGATCCTGTCTGCTAGCTGACCTCCACCTTCCCTTCAGTGATGATACGATGACGAGTCGGATTGAGGCACATCTCTGAGGATTCTGGGTCAGGCTCACGTTCTGTGCGTCTGACTTCAGTTCCTCAGAGATCACGTGTCCTCTTACATTGAAGATCTAGAGGCATTTGTCTGAGAAGGGTGTTTTTTTTATTTTTTTGCTGGCTAGGTCTTGACTGGTCTAGTTTTGTGATGTGTCCTTGTGATTTTGTCTGCATATAGGTGTGCTTGGAATCAAGGTGAAAATCATGCTTCCCTGGGACCCCAGCGGTAAGATCGGCCCCAAGAAGCCCCTGCCTGACCACGTCAGCATCGTGGAGCCCAAAGACGAGGTCCTACCCACCACCCCGGTGTCCGAACAGAAGGCGGCCAAGCCCGATGCCCCAGTCATGCCACAGGGACCCCCGGTGCCGACCGCATAAAGGGGTAAGAGCCAAAAAAAACAAAGTGACCTCCACCTTCCCTTCAGTGATGATACGATGACGAGTCGGATTGAGGCACATCTCTGAGGATTCTGGGTCAGGCTCACGTTCTGTGCGTCTGACTTCAGTTCTTCAGAGATCACGTGTCCTCTTAGTTTGAAGATCTAGAGGCATTTGTCTGAGAAGGGTTTTTCTCTTGCTGACTAGTTTGTCTTTGCTGCGTTTTTTTTTTTTATTCTAACAAGATGTTTTTCTCTTCCAGGTTTGACCGATCATTGATGGAAGGCCTATACGTTTCTGTATAAATAAAATGATAAATGGGGAAATGTTGTCTTTTCATTCTCTTCAAATGAGCGTGTTTTAAAGACGTTATGAATGCAATACATGGACATTTGAGTGTAATCTTCCTGAAGATGTTAAACATAATCGTGACCAGCAGAATGCAGTTGGAAGTATCAGCATGCAAGTCATGTGACCGGGAGAAGCTTTATGACCGTTGTGCCAACTGTTAAACTAATTATTGATTTTACTTCAAGTTTATAAAGCAGTGTTTAATTGTAATGAAATCGTCTTCTATAATAATGTTGGATTCAGTGATTTTGTATGTTTGTTTGACTAGATGTGTGTGTGTATATACACACATACATTATATATTTGTATGAAACCAAAACTTATATATATATATTTTTTTAAATACTTGCATGTAATTGCGTCTTTCACATTTATAATTACACTGTTGACCCATCCCTTAAACCTACTCGTACCATCAAACCTGGTCCTAACCTTTCCTGTATCCCACCTCAAGCAGCAGAAGTGTTTTGCAATACCTTAAGAACATGGTACTTAATTTATGTAAGTACAAAGAGTGACCAAAGTAGGTTACCTTTTATTTTAAGGTGTCCTTGTTACAGTGTAATTATACATGTAAGTACTGAGTAACATTGGCTACATGTACTTACTAATTTATTGTTATAGTAGTAAGTACATGAAACGTGTAACAAGGACACCTTAAAATAAAGTGTTACCAAAAACAGTTATGATGAGAATCATGGTGCAGAAGAATTGCCATAGTTCTATACATAATACAGTGATACATGTCCAAAACAAACACGTTTTAACCACTAGTTCTCAGTGGACTGTTGAATTAAACCGTTTAAGAACTAATTTCAGTGTTTTTAACCAATAGTTAATTCTATTCGTGAAGCGTGAAGAGAACGCATCAGTGCCGTGCTTTCTTACCTGTGTGTGTGTGTCATGACTCATGGGCGGGTCTTATAGAGTTACACACACCTGACTGACCGCCTGAGCTGCTGCTACCTGCTGAAGAACAGGACTTTCAGCTGAAGATCATGAGTTTACCGGACTATAAATCGCCTGGGAAACAGTCGTCAGCACCTGTGCAGTCGGTAAGACATTAAACATCAACACAAAGATACAATTACATTTCAAAATGGAATGTTACATTGTAGCATTTTCTTCGTGAATGTTCGGTTTCATGTAACAGCTGTTCTGTGTTTCAGCTATTCTTTTGAATCGCCTGAGATGTATTTTTGTAACATTAATGTAGTTTTTGATAGATTATTGTTATGTCTAAGGATCTTCACAGCTCCGCCTGAAAAGCAAACACACTCGAGTTGTTTTTCCCGTCCTGTGCATGTACTTAGTCCAGTCCACGAGACTCGTCCAGTAACAGGACACCACACTTCTCAATAGTGGACTATTGTGTGCTTAATGAGGAAGCTGGCAAAAGATTAAACCATTACAGTATTTTCAAACCGAGATTAATAACAGTAATGATAAGTTATGTCAATCTGCTGTATTTGCCACATTCTTTAACTCCAAAATTGCCATTAGAAAAAAAAAATCTCAAAGTATGTATTTTAATTAGATTTGTCAAACGTGCATCAAATTAGCTCTATACATTTAAATTGTGCATGTGTATGCATGTATAAGTATATATTGTAATTATATTATGTAAAACATTAAAATATATTATATAGGATTTATACACACACACATATAAACAATTTATGTTTATACACATATATATATACAGTGCCAAATCTGTGTTGTTAGAAGATCAAAATGCTTTAACTATTTTCTTACAGCCACTTTCTATTTTGTGCTGCTCAACAATCTTGGTCTGCACATCAGAACTATATTCTTAGGTTTTACTCCTTGTGATGGATGATTATGGGAATTTGGCCTTTGTGTTCCTCATATTTATAATCCTGTGTTTAGGATCCTTGAGGTCCGACGCTAAAGTGCCCTTGCGGCCCGGTCTGTGCGATATGAACGATACTATATGCAGTGTATGCTGTTTGCGTAGGGCACCATCCCAGGTAGGCTACATTCATAATCAAAGAAGTATATATAAGACAATATTTTTTTGTGCTTATAAAAACAGACCAAAGCAACTGAGCTCCAGAAATACCGTTTAAGATGAGCATGAAGATCAGAACGCGACAGACACACGCTTCATTAGTGCTGGGAATATAACACTGACTGCAAGAACAGCAAATACAACACGCTTAAAGAAGACAAACAACACGCTCCTAATGAACCCTTCACGTCTCTGTGTGTTATCTGATCACGAGCTGCTCTAATGCTTCATTCACGAGCGTTCACTCTGACGTCATACAGCAAAACATCAATCAAATCAAACCATAGGCCTACTAGCCTATAATAAAAGCATGGTTCATTTTCTTAAGGGATTTGTATTTTATGTGTTTTGTTATACTTTAGCCTACTGTGTTAATGATTTTAAGTTTTGTACTGTTTAATAAAAAAAAGAGAGAAAGAAAAAACTGACTCAAATGATTCGCGCTCCGCGGTCCCGAACTGACTCAAATGATTCGCGCTCGCGGTCCCGAACTGACTCAAATGATTCGCGCTCCGCGGTCCCGAACTGACTCAAATGATTCGCGATTCGCGGTCCCGAACTGACTCAAATGATTCGCGCTCCGCGGTCCCGAACTGACTCAAATGATTCGCGCTCCCGAACTGACTCAAATGATTCGCGCTCCGCGGTCCCGAACTGACTCAAATGATTCGCGCTCCGCGGTCCCGAACTGACTCAAATGATTCGCGCTCCGCGGTCCCGAACTGACTCAAATGATTCGCGCTCCGCGGTCCCGAACTGACTCAAATGATTCGCGGTCCCGAACTGACTCAAATGATTCGCGCTCCGCGGTCCCGAACTGACTCAAATGATTCGCGCTCCGCGGTCCCGAACTGACTCAAATGATTCGCGCTCCGCCCGATCTGACTCAAATGATTCGCGCTCCGCGGTCCCGAACTGACTCAAATGATTCGCGATCTGACTCAAATGATTCGCGGTCCCGAACTGACTCAAATGATTCGCGCTCCGCGGTCCCGAACTGACTCAAATGACGGTCCCGAACTGACTCAAATGATTGCGCTCGCGGTCTTGAACTGACTCAAATGATTCCCGGTCCCGAACTGACTCAAATGATTCGCGCTCCGCGGTCCCGAACTGACTCAAATGATTCCGAACTGACTCAAATGATTCGCGCTCCGCGGTCCCGAACTGACTCAAATGATTCGCGGTCCCGAACTGACTCAAATGATTCGCGCTCCGCGGTCCCGAACTGACTCAAATGATTCGCGCTCCGCGGTCCCGAACTGACTCAAATGATTCGCGCTCCGCGGTCCCGAACTGACTCAAATGATTCGCGCTCCGCGGTCCCGAACTGACTCAAATGATTCGCGGTCCCGAACTGACTCAAATGATTCGCGCTCCGCGGTCCCGAACTGACTCAAATGATTCGCGGTCCCGAACTGACTCAAATGATTCGCGCTCCGCGGTCCCGAACTGACTCAAATGATTCGCGCTCCGCGGTCCCGAACTGACTCAAATGATTCGCGGTCCCGAACTGACTCAAATGATTCGCGCTCCGCGGTCCCGAACTGACTCAAATGATTCGCGCTCCGCGGTCCCGAACTGACTCAAATGATTCGCGCTCCGCGGTCCCGAACTGACTCAAATGATCGCGCTCCGCGGTCCCGAACTGACTCAAATGATTCGCGCTCGCGGTCCCGAACTGACTCAAATGATTCGCGCTCCGCGGTCCCGAACTGACTCAAATGATTCGCGCTCCGCGGTCCCGAACTGACTCAAATGATTCGCGGTCCCGATCTGACTCAAATGATTCGCGCTCCGCGGTCCCGAACTGACTCAAATGATTCGATTCACGCTCCGCGGTCCCGAACTGACTCAAATGATTCGCGCTCCGCGGTCCCGAACTGACTCAAATGATTCGCGCTCCGCGGTCCCGAACTGACTCAAATGATTCGCGCTCCGCGGTCCCGAACTGACTCAAATGATTCGCGCTCCGCGGTCCCGAACTGACTCAAATGATTCGCGGTCCCGATCTGACTCAAATGATTCGCGGTCCCGAACTGACTCAAATGATTCGCGATTCACGCTCCGCGGTCCCGAACTGACTCAAATGATTCGCGCTCCGCGGTCCCGAACTGACTCAAATGATTCGCCTCAAATGATTCGCGCTCCGCGGTCCCGAACTGACTCAAATGATTCGCGGTCCCGAACTCGGAGGCCTGTGCACGCCCACTGTACTACATATATTATGTAAACAAAAACTTTTATTTTGGATGCGATTAATCGTTTGACAGCAGTAATATATATATATATTGTATTTAGGTTTATTGAGGTTTATTGAATGATGTCTTGTTTTGTTGCTTAGCTTGATTCAACAACAGTTGCTTCAGTTCGTGTTGGTCTTTAATTGTTCTTTACATCATTGCACCTTGGAGACTTTAGATAGTCTGTTGTGTTGGTATCAATAATGACAATCAGCATCTCGCAGGCTTTCAATCAACTCTTCATATTAACTGTTAAAACCGACATGTTTTCTCTCTCCACAGAAATCCCAAGTTGTGCAGCTGAACATTGGAGGTCATGTGTTCAGCACCACGCTGGGAACCATCCGTAAATTCCCAAACTCCACGCTGGCGGACCTGTTTAACGGATCAACCAAACGGATGGACTCTGAGGGCCGTCACTTCATAGACCGCGATGGGACTTATTTCAGGTACATCCTCGAGTACCTCAGAACGGAGAAACCTCCATCCTGAACACCTGCAGGAGGTGCGTAAGGAGGCGCTTTACTACGACATCAAACCTCTGGTCAAAGCCATCGAGGAGACGCCGCAGTTCTTCGGAGAGACGGTCGGGAGACAGCAGTTCTTGTCCCGTGTGCCGAATTACCGTGAAAACCTGGAGGTGATTGTGCGGGTGGCCAGAGCCGAGGCCATCGCCTCACGCTACTCCAACATAATCGTGTGTGTTGTGAGGACAGAAGATGATTTAGCCAGATACAACGATGCTATTGATGGCCTCGGCACCCCGAGAGAGTCCGTGGTGAGCTTTGGTCCGTGGAAAGCTCCCGCGTCAGTGGAAGATCTGTTAGATTGTGTCAAAATAGATATAGAGGCCAAAGGATATAAAGTAAAGATCCAACCACACAGCATAGACAAAGGGTTTCTCTTTAAGAGCTATGATTTCTTCTATAAACTGATATTCACTTGGTGGTGAAGAATGTCTGGCCCAAACAAGGATTTAAAGATGTAAGGAATGTTTTATATATTATATAATCAGCTTATCAAACACATTCGACATTAACCGCGTCTGTTGCTTTAGCAGACCCAGTCATCGACAGCTGTCAATCTGTCATCTGTTAAACCCTTGTTTAATATTGACTCTAGTTGTGCAATCCTGGCTTTTGGCTTAAAATAGCTTCTGCACGGATGTGTCTTTATTAGGAATATTCTGCTTCGGGGTTTTAATCAGCAGCATTTGTGGCATGCTTTGGATTACAACAGAATATTATTTTGACTAAATCGTGTGTACAGAAATGCACTTAACATAATTTAGGTAAATGCACAGTGTTAGATGCTACAGCCTTTAATTTGCTTTAATGTAACCATAAACCCTTCAACTCCGCTTTAGGTCTTAAGGAAGGCTTGTGGCTTGTTAATCTGTCAACATCTGAGAATTGTACAATTTTATGATTTTTCTTATGCATGCAATTTTTATGTATTTGTTTGATGCTTTTATCCAAAGATGTATGATATATATCATATTTGATCATGCTTTCCCAATGCATTATATAAGAATGTGGAAACAGATCCACTTCATATACCAACATTATAATCTCCCTAATTTGTGCTATTGTAAATAATATGTCTATTTTCACTGTGTTTATGATGTTTTTTGTTTGTTTTGCTGCCAAGACACGTCATGAACCCTTTGCTAAATAATATTAAGAAAGATTGATGTGCCATTTCCAGCAGAGTTGTTATTGTTGTATCTCATTACTTCATATATCTATAAAGAACCAGGATACCAAAAAATACATTTTATTGATTACGTTATTGTCTAATATTTACTGATTTGCTTTATGTGTTGCTTCTAGTCCATTATTTTCTGTTGCATTATTATTATAGCCACTTATATTTTATGGTATATGTTATAATTCTTTAAAAACGATATTGCAATATTTAATAATCTCTTCATGTGCATAGTCACTGAAACAAGTGAAAGGTCAAGCTCAGAAAAAAAAATCAAGAATAATTGTATCTGTGGTATTGCTATCTCATTAAAATCAGACTGGTTGTTTGTAATATTATGACATTAAAAATGTATTCTGTATAAGGCATAGAATGTGTGATTTCTGGAGACTTCCGTCCACGAGGTGACGCTGTTCCGGCGCACACCTCTGACGCCGCTGAGCAGAGAAGAAGAGCGCGAGCGCGAGCGCAGCCGTAAACACAGCTATGGCAGCTCATCTCAAGAAACGAGTTTATGAGGAGTTCTCGAAAGTTTCTCAGGTGAACACATAAACACCGCATATACTGATTATACAATGTCACATTATTGTGCTGGTCGCTGAATATAATTATACTATTATGATGATAATATTAGAATACCGGTAAAGCAGATGTAGCATTTAGCATTAGTGTGATTATTACTGTAACCGTCATTATGTGTATTAACTATTTTTCGAATGACAAACAGCCATTTATACATTTATGTTATTTGGCTGTTATTTGCAGTCTTTTTAGTCAGAGGAAAGTTTAAAAACCATTTATACATGTTTAAATGCACTTGTGTGTTTCTTACTGACGCCTACATTTCCCTGTCACTTTTTATCGTAATGTTGTCTATTCTTTGTTTTTAATTTATTTTATCTTTGGAGCCTGCAACAATAACATCTCATTACCAGCACTTGATGTTGATGTAATAATAATGACAAATAAATAAATAACTCGAATGAAAGTTTTAAGTGTTTCGTTGTTGTGTCTGAGACATAATATGTGACCCTCTCTGTGAAAACCCAGCTAAAGTCATTTTTTTGTTATTTGTCGTTTTCTACAAAAAAATCATCCTTCATACGGTAAAGAGCATTCTCTGAAAATTGTACCTTTATATCTTTAATATTGACTGAGTAAGGTCATGTCAAAGATTGACATTATAGTGAAATGAATGGTAGAAATCAAACTTTGATACTCGTTATCTCATAATTAGATTTTGAGACTTTAGCCTGGAGAAGGTCACATATATCACTAAATATCAGAACTAAAATACTCCGTGATATCAGTCTTTTCTCAATGTTTATATCAGGGCCTGTTGATCATGCTGTTATTGTTGTTTTTTGAACATGTGATCACCTCTTTTGCAGCAGGTGACTCTTGAGGAGGTTCCAGTGAAAAAGCTTCGACTGACCAAACCCAGTAAATCAGCCGCTCTTCACCTTGACCTGTGCAAAGCCACCAGTCCCACAGACGCTCTGCAGTACCTGCTGCATTTCGCACGCAAACCTGTGGAGGCAGAGAGCGTGGAGGGGGTCGTGCGCATACTGCTCGAGCATTATTACAAGGTATTGCAACACACACGCTTCATGAAACATGCAAATACATGTTCTTTGATACTGATATCAATTATTTACCACTCATAAATAAAAAAATCAGACATTTGCACATTTTGCTTTATGTGTGTATGATGTAAGTAAGTTCATGCATTACTTAATAGCTGTGTCTTTTGTGTTTGCGGTAATGTGGTCTATAGGAGTCCGATAACTCTGTCAGGCTGAAGATCGCTTCATTGTTGGGTTTATTATCGAAAACCCAGGGCTTTGCTCCAGACTGCGTAGTAGATGATGCTATAAACACTCTCAACAATGAAAGTAAGTCTTTGATTTATAATTAGTAATATGACACTTAATAGAAATGCCTTTATCATTTAAACAATTGTTTTATTTAATGTCATACCTCAGCAATAATTATGGCCCCGGATAGTTTTTCTTTTTGATAAAATGTACAATTTAATAAAACAATTATAAACAACTCAATAATAAATAAAATAAATCTGACATATAAAATGCATTACTAAAATGTATTGTTTGTTATGGTAGAGCCGGTGAGAATCTGAACTACTGGCTAATTAGGTCAGCAGCAGAAAAGTCCTCACTGCTGTCAAGCCCTGTATAGTTGAATCGATGCTGATTAGTTTGGGTTAATTGTGTGTGGAAATGGGATTTTTCTAAGAACTGTGCCTGTGTTTTAGAGTCTCATCAGGTTCTGGCGCAGCTTCTGGACACTCTATTGATCATCGGCACTCAACTCCCAGACAAGATCGCTGTCATTCAGAGACTTATAGATGTGGCTTGCAAGGTGATTGTAGTAACTAAGAAGATATCTTCCATTCCTATAACACTGAAATCATACTTTTTGGCAGTAACAATGATTGATGCTGGTTTAATCAGCCGTTTTATATCATTCTGAATCAGAAATATTGTTAGATATTTAACTTTCATGTCCTATTTGTCCTCAGCATCTCTCAAGCACTTATTTCGGAGTGAGGAATAAGTGTCTCCAGCTGCTGGGCTGTCTGGGAACGGTTGATAAACCTCTCAGTAAAGAGACGGATGCAGGACCCGGAGCACAAACGTCACCTGTACGGGACGTACAGAGTCTGATCAGCGACTTCTTCCAGGACCAGGATCCTCGCGTCCGCACCGCCGCCATCAAAGCCATGGTACATGAGCTCTGTAGAATAACGGCATGTTAAAAAGCATTCAATGTGGCTTTCTTTAAATGACTTCAGTGTGTTTCTCTTTCTCCGATCAGCTGCAGCTAGATGAAAGAGGGATGAAAATTCAACAGACTATTTATAACCAGGTCAATATCAGCTGTAATAATCTTACACTACCGTTCAAAAGTTTAGGGTTGGTAAGATTTTTTTGTTTTTGAAAGCTGCTCACCAAGGCTGCATTTATTTATTCAAAAGTACAGTAAAAATATTAGATATTATTATTTTTAATAACTGTTTTCTATGTGAATATATTCCTGTGATGCAAAGCTGAATTTTCAGCATCATTACTGCAGTCTTCAGTGTCACATGATCTTCAGAAATCATACTAATATTCAGATTTGCTGCTCAAGAAACTTCTAAATATTATCAGTGTGGAAAACAGTTGTCCTGCTTCATAGTTTTGTGGGATTATTTGATGAATAAAAAGTTCAAAAGAACAACATTTATTTGACATTGAGATCTTTTGTTACATAAATGTCTTTACTGTCACTTTTAAACAATTTAATGCGTCCTTTCTGTGTGGATCAATTTCTTTAAACAAAATCTTACCAAACCTCCAAATGGTAATATATGTTGTTAATTTTTCATTCCACTGAGCATGAGATTACAACTAATATATGAATGTCTGATCCCCTGGACAGGCCTGTAAGCTCTTGAGTGATGATTATGAGCAGGTTCGTTCAGCAGCGGTGCAGATGGTCTGGGTTCTGAGCCAGCTTTATCCTGAGAGGTAGAGACTCAATCTCTTCTGTATTTCTGAAGCCTTACTTTGTGTGTTGTTATATGAGCCCATCCAGTCTTCAAGAGTAGGTAATGCTAACTGCAGCCATTGTGTACTTACTGCTTTCTAAGCATGCACTGTTTGAAATGGTTATTTCAGTTCAAGAAACTCAAGACTGAAGTCTCTTAATATGGATTGAACATTAATTTGTCTTTATGCATTAACAGTATTGTTCCCATCCCCTCCTCCAATGAGGAGATCCGACTGGTGGACGACTCCTTCGGGAAGATCTGTCACATGGTCAGTGATGGCTCATGGGTAGTCCGAGTGCAAGCTGCAAAACTGCTGGTGAGTGTTGGGTGTGTTTGTAGCATAACCACATGACTCACCACCACTCACTTTTCCATCCATCTCTTTCACTCTCTCAGGGCTCGATGCATCAAGTCAGCCCTCATTTTCTGGAGCAGACTTTAGACAAGAAGCTGATGTCAGATCTCAGGGTATTTATACACAAAACAAATGATGAAAAACATGCAAGAAACGTAAATTCAAGAACTATTAAAAACATAACTCTCATTCTGTCTCAGAGGAAACGTACTGCTCATGAACGAGCAAAAGAACTGTATGCTTCTGGAGAGTTCTCATCTGGACGGCGATGGGCTGATGACGCTCCTAAAGAGAGAGTGGACACTTCAGGCGTAAATCTCATCGACTCTGGAGCCTGTGGGGCTTTTGTTCACGGCTTGGAAGATGAGATGTATGGTAAGTATTTTACACTACCATTATTTATCTTTGAGGACATTTTAGCACTTAGTTATTCATTTGGCATCACTTTTCACAGAGGTGCGTATTGCTGCTGTGGAGGCGCTATGTTCCCTCGCCCAATCCTCACCCAGCTTTGCTGAAAAGTGTCTTGACTTCCTGGTGGACATGTTTAATGATGAAATCGAGGAGGTGCGGCTACAGTCCATCCACGTGTTGCGGCAGATCTCGACTCACATCACGCTCAGAGAAGACCAGCTGGACACTGTCCTCGCAGTACTGGAGGTAGGCCACTGGGATATGTGACAAAGTCTAAACCACTGAGCACAATGTAAACATGACCGCTGTACAGTTCATCAAAATACAGCAACATTGCAGTATGGCTTAGTGTGATTATCAAATCACAAAAACTGCAATATGATAATTGTATTAATTAAACAAATATATACGCTGTGTGTTTTAAGAGTGAAACGTTTTGCTCTGAGCAGTTTTCTGCATTTGAAAATGTATAAATTAAGTTAATATTATAAACATAAATATTAGTAGCCTATAGTAATTTTACAGTTGTACTCTACAATAAAATAATAATAATAAAAATATATATTTTACAGTGAAAGATCACAATGGTAATATTTCTTAATTTGCTCAATTATAACAATAAAAATAATCTTAACAATAACAGCACCACCACCACCAACAATAATAATAATAATAATAAATATATATATTTTACCACAATGGTTGTTATAACAATAATAATAATAAAATAATAATAAATATATATATTTTACAGTGAAAGATCACAATAGTAATATTTTATTTATTGGTAATGTTTTATATAGTAATAGCAACAATAATCCTAATAATGATCCTAATAATAATAATTATTAGTAGTAGTAGTAATAGTAGTAGTAGTAGTATTATATAGTCATTTAAATATAATCACTTTTTTTTTGCTACAAACAAGCATGACAAACCTATTTTTTTTTTTAAATCACAATGTTTATCAGAAAAATTGCAATTAGACATTTCCTCAAATCATTCATCCATAATATGACTGAATGAATTGTCCATTCATTGCAGGACTCATCGCGGGACATTCGCGAGGCCCTGCATGAGCTGCTCTGCTACACTAATGTGTCCACTAAAGAGTGCATCCAGCTGGCCCTCGTGGAACTCCTGAAGAACCTCACCAAGTACCCGACCGACCGCAACTCCGTCTGGAAGTGAGTTCCAGTGGCTGTTCCTGTCGGCTTTTCACTCTCATCCAGCCCCATTCTCAGTATTAGTTATTTTCTCCTCCTGCATTCCAGATGTTTGAAGTTCCTCGGTGCTCGACACCCGACCCTGGTGCTGCCGATTGTCCCTGAGCTGCTGAGCACACATCCGTATTTCGACACCCCAGAACCAGACATGGACGACCCTGCCTGTATCCTGCACATCTGACATAACATATATGCACGTGACTTTTTACATAGCATTTGTGACCTTGGGCCACAAAACCAGTCATAAGTAGAACGGATATATTTATAGCAATAGCCAAAAATACATTGTATGGGTCGAAATTATTGATTTTTCTTTTATGCCAAAAATCATTAGGATATTAAGTAAAGATCATGTTCCATGAAGATATTTTGTAAATTTCCTACTGTAAATATATCAAAACATATTTTTTGATTGGTAATATGCATTGATAAGGACTTCATTTGGACAACGATTTTCTCAATATTTAGCTTTTTTTGCACCATCAGATTCCAGATTTTTAAATAGTTGTATCTCAGCCAACAATTGTCCTATCATAACAAACCATACATCAATGGAAAGCTTATTTATTCAGATGATGTATAAATATCAATTTCGTAATAAATTGAGCCTTATGACTGGTTTTGTGGTCCAGGGTAACATTTACATTTTAGACTTTTGTGAACATTGACATAAAAGTGATGAATAATAATACAACATACGCAATTTGCTTTGAATACTAAATGGCAGGAACGACATTGATCTTAATATTCAGGCTGAAATGCATTTCCAAACATCGTATTTCATGTGTTTATTTGCTGTTGGATCATTTCTGTTTCCCGTCTATTCAGAGCTGTAGATATTCATGCGTTGGATATTCAAAGCTTGTTTTCCTGACCTTGGTTTGTTCAGACATCGCTGTTTTAGTTCTGGTCTTCAACGCAGCCAAATGCTGTCCCACCATGCCAGCACTGTTCTCGGATCACACGTTTAGGCACTACGCCTACCTGCGTGACAGCTTGTCCCACCTGGTACCGCACCTCCGAGTGAGAAACCTGCCTGCATACCTCATATACAGCCTTTCACTTTTGTTTAAGAGTAATATACACTACCGTTCACAAGCTTTTTAATTCATGTTTTTGGAAGAAATCGATACTTTTTTCAGCAGTGATGCATTAAATTGATCAAAACGTGACAGTAAAGACATTGATCAAGTTAAAAGAGTCCTGGGGAAAATGTGTCACGGTTTACACAAAAAATATGAAGCAGCACAATTGTTTTCTACATTGATAATAATCAGAAATGATTCTGATTCAGAAATGTTTCTTGAGCAGTAAATCAGCATATTAGAATGATTTCTGAAGATCATGTGACACTGAAGACTGCAGTAATGATGCTGGAAATTCAACTTTGCATCACAGAAATAAATTACATTTTACAATATATTCAAATAGAAAACAGATATTTTAAATTTTAATAATATACATTTTTGATCAAATTATTGCAGCCTTGGTGAGCAGAAGTGACTTCTTTCAAAAACAAACAAATAAACAAAAAAAAAATCGTCATTCTGTTTTATCAATTTAAATATCATCCATATCTTTGGTGTTGGTCTCAGTTGCCGGGCAGAAAGCAGACTGCTAGTTCAGGTCTGGAGGCGTCCGGCGTGGGATCAGGCAGCCTGGAGTCGGCACAGAACTTCCTTCAGGACAGTCTCATTCGGGTCAGCGCCCTTCAGAACCTGGAAACACCTGGTGCTCAGGATCTGCTGGAGTTTACCATCAGGTTCGGAACTTTAATGCACTACAGCTATATTATTTTAAGGTCTTTTAATACAATGTTTGTTAAGATGATTTTGATTTGTCACAAACAGAGATCTGCAGCGGTTGGGGGAGCTTCAGACGGAGTTGGCCGGATCTGCGGATTTCTGTGCCACATACCTGCACTGCCAACTGCTGCTTACCAAGGTGAATACAAATATAATACACTGCTAGTACTTCATTAGCACAACTACTGTTGTCTAAAGCAAATGTAAAAACCTAGTCATCATTGTTATTGTTAATGAATATAATTACATACACTACCATTCAAAAGTTGGGAGTTAGTAGGACTTTTTTTTTCATCAAGGATGCATTCAATTGATTAGAAGTTACCGTACAAAATATTTATAATGGTACAAAGGATTTCTATTTCAAATAAATGCTGTTCTTTCGAACGTTCTATATTTATCAAAGAATTCTGAAAAAATGCATCACAAATAATGAAGCAGCACAACTGTTTTCAATATTGATAATAATAAGAAATGTTTCTTAAGCAGCAAATCAGAATATTAGAAGGATTTCTAAAGGATCATGTGACACTGAAGACTGCCGTAATGATGCTGAAAATTCAACTTGGCATCAGAAGAATAAATTACATTTTAAAATGTATTAAAATATAAATCAGTCATTTTAAATTATAATATCATCTCACAATATTACATTTTTTTTCTGTATTTTTGATCAAATAAATGGAAAGGAAAAAAAGGAAAGGACGTGACATGTGTCCAAGTATGGTGTCCCATACTCAGATTTTGTGCTCTGCATTTAACCCATCCAAGTGCACACACACACACACACACACACACACACAGTGAGTAGTGAACACACACACACACACACACTGTGAACACACGTCCGGAGCAGTGGGCAGCCATTTATGCTGCGGCGCCCGGGGAGCAGTTGGGGGTTCGGTGCCTTGCTCAAGGGTCTCACCTCAGTCGTGGTATTGAGGGTGGAGAGAGCGCTGTACATTCACTCCCCCCACCTACAATCCCTGCCGGACCGAGACTCGAACCCGCAACTTTCGGGTTACAAGTCTGACCCTCTAACCATTAGGCCACAACTTCCCCTAAATGCAGCTTAGATGAGCATAAGAGACTTAAGTCATTAAAAATGTTTTACTGACCACAAGCCTTTGAACGCTTTTGTAAACCCTTGTAACTGTATTGATAAAATAAGGCATATTATCCATAACTTTTATTTTTTATTTTAAACCCAGGCACTTCAGGAGAAGTTATGGACCATGGCTGTGCCGCTTTGTCTTAAACAGAACGCCAAAGTTTCAACAGCCGCTCGACAGGTATGTCCTGCAGAAATGAATTTGAACCTGAGCCATCCCACCAAACTTTACCAAAAAATCCTTTGTAATGTGTGACAGATCCTGGATGAGACCTATAAGCTGGAGTTCTTGTACAGCGGTCTGGAGACGCAGCAGATCGCCTCTATTCACAACGTCCGGCTGCAGGCGAAAGCGTTACAGCTCATCCTGACGGCCCGATCCAAACGAGGGTCAGCACTTACTAATAAACCTTTATGATGCAATAAAATCTCAAGTCTTGAAACTGATCATCTTTCTTCATCCAAATAACAGGGTTGACCGTGTACTTAGTGTTTGTGAGAAGTTCCTGCAGGATGTGGAGTCATTTCAGAGGTAAAAACAGTCAAAGATGATGTGTAATACATCCATAAGATCTCAATCTAAGTGCTGTTATGTATGAAAAATCCCTGAATGTTCTTGTCTTTCCATTCTCAGGCTCTTCATGACAGAGTTGCCCCACTTTCAGGACAGTTTTGTGGAGAAACTCCTGGAGTTGATGCCCAGGCTGACGGCCTGCAAACCTCTAGATCTGGTTAAAATCCTTCAGACCACACTACGGCAAAGCAGATTCATCCATCTCAAACTACCCGAGCAGGTTTGTGGATTCTGACACACAAACAGCTTCGGGAAGTTCTAGACTGTTTGTTCCCAAATGTTTGTTGCAATATCTCTTTTTCTGTTTATTTTGGTTGGTCAGATCCACAGGGCGTCAGCAACAATTATTGAGCCAACGGGAGAATCAGACAACCCTTTGAAATTCACCACTGGTCTGGTAGTGGCATTAGACATCGATGCTACTCTTGAACACGTACAAGATCCACAGACAACAGTCAAAGTGCAGGTCAGAGGCTTTAACCTCAGAAAAATGTGTTAAGAACAATTGACTAAGAAAAGTGACTTTCCAACCATTTGTAGACACGTTAGCCCATCCTGTCAATTTCTGATTGATGCATTTAAATCCCAACCTATGCATGCTAAGGTCATAGGTTTGATTCCCATTGAATGCATGACATAATAAAACTTTTACCTGAATGCATTCACTTTGAATAAAAGCATCTTCCATTTGCATGAATGTTAGTAATCCTTCATTGAAAACTGTGTTTTGTGCATAAAATGAGCCATTTTATATTGGCTTTAAATCCGTTTAATAAAATCTTTGTACAATTGATGCACATTATTCATGTTTCTTTATCGTCCCACAGGTTCTGTATCCAGATGGACAGTCTCACATAATCCACCCCAAACCTGGAGATTTCAGGACCCCAGGACCTGGACGTGTGCGACTGATCACGCAGGTTTATCTCTCTCATTCTGCCTGGACAGGTACGTGTCCTTTCTGAAATGTGCCTTAATAGACACGTGCACATCAAGACATCAGCTGTATATTTTTGGTTGAGGATTATTATGCAGTAGCTATTCTTTGTATTTTGTCCTTGAATATAATAATGTTGCAAACACCATGACACATCCCTCTCTGCTGGCAGCGAACAGCTTGAACCCTTCACAGCTCCACAGATATAAATAGAACTGTATCCAGTCCAACAAGGCATGAGTTATTTTATATCTGCGAGTGTCTGTCCGACCAGAATACTGAGCCTGAATACATTTCTGCCTTGGAGAAAATCTAAATGGATGCTCCAGGGTTTTCAGAAGCACAAGTCGTCATAGTTGTGTAATATAATGATGAACAGACACTACAACAAATATCATTTTTGCATTTCCACTTGCTCCAATAGAGAAAGAAAAAATCCACAATAGCATTTCTATGACCTTACAAAAAGAGGAAAAGAGAAAGATGCTGTTGTTATTGAAAATCTTTCTGTAATTTAATGCCAATGTAAGAAAACACAGAGTGTAGTATTATAAATGTATATTATATATAAAAAATAAAATGTTAAACTTTTAAAATGTACGATGTTAATAACTGTGGAAATGTGGCATCACAGTCTGTGAGAAGGGTCCGTTTTGCACAAGTCATCAGTGCTTGTTATTCAAAAGAAAGAAAAATAATCTTTATTATTATTTCCACTAAATACTGGAAATAGTGTTCCTGTGGCTCAGTGGTTAGAGCATTGCGTTAGCAGAGCAAAGGTTGTGGGTTCGATTCCCAGGGAACACATACTGACAAAAAAAAATGTATAGCCTGAATGCATTGTAAGTCGCTTTGGATAAAAGCGTCTGCTAAATGCATAAATGTAAATACTGTTTTTGCATGGAAATTACCAATTTAGGATTATGCTGACTAACAAATTGCAGGAAGACATCACTAAAAATATTTACTACACTTATCAAAATAGCTTAAAGTATCATGTAAATACCATACATTTCTATCATAGTAGTACCATCTGATACCATTCCAGTCATTTTTATAAGACAAATATATATAACAAAAATCATTTGTTACTTTAAAGTAAAAAAATTCAACTTTTATTTCAGCTATTTGCCAATGCAACATTTGTATTTAGTTTAACTTCATGTACTAAAGTAACACACTAAAACTGAAATAAAATGTTTTAATGATAGTATCTCAGTGATCCTAAAATAAGACTGGTGTTTTTCCTTTCAGAGGCCTGTCAGATCGAGGTGCGGTTGCTTCTGGCCTACAGCTCCAGCAGCAGTAAACAATCTGCGTCTAAACCTGCGTGGAACGAGAGTATGGACGGCCTGCCCACCAGCGAGAGCTGCATCGAGGGCACAATCCACCTCAGCAAACCCGTCAAAGTCCTCATCATGCCCAAACCAGCTCGCCGCTGACCCGAGCAATCCAGGCAGTGTATATATATAACAGCAACACAAAATCAAGTGTTTTCACAATTATGTTTTATCTGAAATAAATGTTTTGTTTTGTTCAAATGTATCACTGGTGTGTGTGATAATGGGGTGCTTTTGCAGCCTACATTCAAAGAATAATGATTATAAAGCAAATAACATTTTCACCAAAGGAAAACAAATCCTCCAGTTGAAGCATATATTAAGAAAACAGTGTTCATTTGTAATGTAAGGCACTTTAAACAACCAATTAAATGAATTAGCTGGTTGTGTTAATGATGTGATCAGCAGGTGGAGTGGAAGACCCCGCCGACTTTAGTTCCCTGTCCCGCCAGAGCATTATATTCTCTAACAGCCTGCTCGGTCTGAAACACCCTGACATCGACACCCTGCTTCTTCACATAATCAAGGGTGGATGGAGGCACCTGAAACATTTTCAAAAAGCAGATTAGCTTATTTAAAGTAATATTAGCTGAAAATGTTCTCACCAGAACATAAGGTGAGTTTTTCATCAGAACAGATTTGGAGAAATGTAGCATTGCATCACTTGCTCAGCAATGGATGCTCTGCAGTGAATGGGTGCCGTCAGAATTAGAGTCCAAACAGCTGATAAAAACAGTAGTACACACCACTCCAGTCTATCATTTAACAAAAGCTATGTGTATGTAAGAAAGAAATGCATTAAGATGTTTAACTTTTAACTGTTGCATCTGGCAAAAATATTACAACATAATCCATAATAAATCTTCTCCCAGTGGAAAAAGTCCATCTTGTCTGAATCAGGAGAGAAATATGTACAGTTTAAACACCATTTATTAGCAAAAACAGTTCTAAACAAATGTCGATGGATCTGAGATGGACTTTTTCACTGGAGGATGTGTTATTATGGATCGTGGATTCATATTTTATTCATATTCCAGAAGTGACAGTTTGAAGTTAAAAACATCTTGATGGATTTGTTTCTTTGAAATGCGCAGCTTTTCTCTTCTCAAGACATTAACTGATGGAGTGGAGTGATGTGGATTATTGTGTTGTTTATATCAGCTGTTTGGACTCTCATTCTGACGGCACCCATTCACTGCAGAGGATCCATTGATGAGCAAGTGATGGGATGCTACATTTCTCTAAATCTGTTCTGATGAAGAAACAAACTCTTCTACATCTTGGAAGTAAATGTTCAGCAAATGTCAATTTTTTGGGTAAACTGTTCCTTTAAGGATTGCAATATTAAGATGATGGACAGTGCTGCTGATCAGCAAATTCCCATTATTACCTGTAGAGCTTCACTCATTCCTCGTCCTATGACCAGCGTCTGCACTCCTTTCCTCAGGACCTCTTCCAGGTCGGCTGGCTGGACGCCTGGATAATGCTGGCAGGAGCACAGATAACTCTAATAAATAACGTTTAAAGCAGACTGGATCAATTACAAGATAATGTGTTGAACATTTTGGTCACTAGATAGCCCCATACTTCCTTTCATAGTTTTAAAATACTTCTATTTTTGTTATTTCATGCAGCTACTATTAAATTAAATTAGGCATTGCTGTAATGTAAAGGGTAATTGTCTCAAATGCATTGAAATGTTTATGACAATATCAAATGATAAGAAGCTAATGTCATAGGTTGAGGATGAGTTTACAGTGTGATCTGGTGTTCATCTCACATCTGTGCCGGTTTCACGCCAGTCCCAGGCTCGGCTGCCACCTGGCCACACTTTACAGTCTTTGTAGGATGTGGAGCAACCTTTGACCTTCATGTGGCCCCATGATAAAGAAGCAATTTCTGGAGAAGACATGATCAGCTTTCCTGTAAGAGAGTGGGAGACAAATCACATGCATTTATTAAGTACCATGTTATTTGCAAAGATCCTTGGGAGTGTCGTGTAAACACAATAGTACATGAAAATGTTACAATATCAGTATTATGGTATTACTGTTTGGCACCATCAATGTACTTCGTTTGTTTTTTTTTACATTAATGGTGCTTTCACACAAGCACCCGGGTTCGATTGACGTCAGAGTCCGGTTCGTTTGGATGATGTGAACGCTGTCATCCGAGCTCGGGTACCGTACCAGAGTCCGCTTAAAAAGGGTGGGCTGGGGTGAGCTCCAGTACGGTTAGCTGCTGGTGTGAACGCAATCGCACCAAATCACGGACGTGAACCGCCATTAATGACGTATTATTTGATAAAAATGTGTTTCACTCACTTTCCTGACAAGCGTGACAGACAGCGCGTCTGCAGAGAGCTGCATGTCTCATTTCTGTTCGCCTTCAGCGTTCTTTAGAGCATGTGCAGTGCATTCGTAAGACAGGCGTGAGTGTCGTTATACACTAAGCTTTGTAAACAAAACGAACGGTTCAGAGAGCAATGCTATGCATTTTAACGCCTTCTCCTGCGCCGTCGTTACTACAGGGTAAACAGGTAACAGCTGCTGGCTTGATGACGCAAACGAACCGCGGTTCGGACCCAAGTAAACTAATATGAACAGTCCAGCAGGGGGGAGGGGGGAGCAAACGAACTCGGGTTCGGACCAGGCAAGCGAACCAAGTGTGAAAGCACCCTTAATCTAAAACTCAATTTAGAAACGATTAACGTTAACCCAGCTTCGAAGCACTAGCACATGCATACAACAAAACCTGACATCTGCTTTAAACGAGGTTTTTATTAATGCAAAAATTATAATCGTAACAATAACAACTTTATAATTCATGCACTATAAACGTATTTCATTTATATTATATAATCTTGCCTCGGTCTGCAACTCAATCTTGCTTGTGTTGTGTTTCTCTTCGTGTGACGGCGGGACACACCCACCACGTACGTCAGTGGCCAGCGTCAAATCAGCGTACGCTTCAGCACTTTACGTTGATTGGCTGCCGTTCAGTGACGTACAAAAAGCTGGAATCAGTCAGTAAACGGCATGGTACTAAAAAAAACGGCATGGTACTCATCCTCTCAACTGACCTGCCACGACTTTTTATATATAACATATAAAATATTATTATTTATCAGGAGAATTGCATATGTAAACGTTCATATCAATTGGTTTTCGTGCTTTGAAATTGCTTAAGGAATAAATAAAATACATAAGAATATTGTATTACATGGTTATAATTAATGAACAGAATGATTTATTGTTATTAAAATATTATCTATATTTGCATTTATGTATTTATCACTTTAATTATTCATCCCGGTAATGGTTAACAAACACGACGTTTAATAAAAAAATATCTGAGGAAATAAGTGTGACGTTCTATTTGATTATTTTATATTGTGTTGTTATCGATGTAAAAAAAAACGTTTTTTTTTACATTTAAATATAAATATAATGTATTTATTTATTTATTTAACTAATCATCCCGATCACGAATGAACGACGCTGTTTCTATTTCAAAAGAGTCAGTGGGCATGTTAAAGCCGCACTTTATGATCTTCATCATCTTCATCAACACTTTATTGTTGTGATGGTGGCGAGGCATTGTAGATGCCCCTCTGGATGATGCTCTGGTGGGAGTCGCGGTGTATTGTGGGCAGTTTTGGGTCTAAGCAGAGCACAGCTCGTCATCTCCAGGAAAGATGGCTGCTCTGGGCTCCACAGCGGCTCTTCCTCCAGATGTCAGTCCCGGGTTTGCGGTGGTCTGCTCGTTTTTGGAGCGCTACGGGTCTGTTCTGGATCTGCCCGAGCTAACGTTCCCTCAGCTGGAGCGGTACTTACAGGAGACATCGGCGGGTGAGCTGTGCGACAGGCTGGGTTCGTGTTTATTTGGACAGGCTCCTCATCTTTACCCATCAGGGGTTTGGTCACTTAAAGTTTAGCTAGCGGGGTCCGCGTTGTCTTTGTTTGGATGGGAATCGTGTCCCCGATGCTTTTCAAACGGAACGTAAAGTGGCGAAGTGTTTTGGAAAGCACTCATGTGTGATTTTTCCACCCTTAACCAGTGGAAAAAAATCACATTTAAAGAGTAATCTTAGTATATCATTGACTATACGCACTGCTAGGGGTGTTAGCATGCTGTTAGTCACAATTAAATGCAGAGATACTTCGATAAATTGACCTGATACATTTACATTCAGATTATAAACACTGATGGGACCGTAGCCGCACAGTTGCGCATGCGCGGGCTTCTGTCAAACTTCCTATGTTACAATATAACGATTGTAATAATATTACCGCTGCACAAATTTGTTTACGCCCCGCCCCCTTCGAGTACTGTATTAGTTGTGTACACGTAGGTGTCGTATAACAACAGCTGTATGCGAGCTCCACCACACTAATGTTGTCATTCAGGGGAACTGCGTATGTAAACGTCGCCGCAGAATTATTGGTCTTATGCTCTGACATCGCTGACAGCGGATTGGATGGATTTGATAAAACTGTATAGTAATGAGAGGGATGCATTAAAAAATGCATTCATTTAAATGAATAATCAAAATGGGTAAGCAAAAACGTAAGAGAAAAAATAAATGCTGTTTTTATGAGTTGTATACATAACTACGGTGGTCCACATAAAAGTGTTTGGTTATATAATTTTTTTTGAATGTGATTGCATAAGTTAAGAAAATATCAAAGGTACCGCAAGCATATGTTTCCCCCACAAACAGATGTTCATGGTAATGTTACAAATGGTAAAATAATAGAAATTCAGATTTCTGTACAATTTAGTTCCTCAGCCATTGATTGAGCTCCATGTCAAACTGCTGCGGAAGATCGGCAAGAGCGTCACTCCAGACAGATGGGAGAAGTATCTTGTAAAGGTACGTGTTTTAGTTTTAAATCATATGCTATAAATATGTAAATGTCCATGCAAATGCATCTGTTTGTTGAAATCATGTTGATGCAGATGTGCCAGGAGTTTAACAGCACCTGGGCATGGGAAATGGAGAGAAAAAGCTACCTGGAAATGACAGTAGAGTGTAAAACTGGCGTTTTAAAGGTCAGTATTTCCTTATTTTCTGTACTCAAGCAATAGAGTTTGACTTGTTTTGATGGCGATATTACGTTCTAAAGTTGTATTGCTTCTAATGAAACCTGTCAAGAATGTGTCCACGTCGTATTTAACCAGTGCCGATCCTAGACTTCTGGGGGCCCTACACAAAACTGTGAAAACGGAAAGTGCTCAAGAAACAGTATCTCTTCCGCGACTCCGTACGCTTTCAACTCATTGTTTTTAGTCTCGAGCAAGAGACTGTACGACATTCACGTTCCATGATTTGACTGATTTTTACGTAGAGAGGGTGACAGTGCACCACAATAAAATAAATGATCATTCATGTTTTCATAACCACTGGCAAATTAAAAAAAAAACTAAACTAAAATTAAAACATATTTTAGAGAAAGGTGGCCCTGGTGTTTCGGGGGCCCTATGCAGCTTGCGTATTCAGCGTATAGGGAGGATCGGCTCTGTATTTAATTTAACCCTAAAATATATTGTGACCGTGAGATTCACCTTTATTCCTTATTTCTCTAACAGTACTTGTGCGAGTGCCAGTTTGACGATAATCTCAAGTTTAAGACATTAATCAACGAGGAAGATCCAGACAAGATGCGTCTACAGCCCATCGGTAGAGACCAGGAAGGACTTCTCTACTGGCTCCAGTTAGATCAAGATCAGAATATACGTGTTTATTCTGAGGAACAGGATGATCTGGATGGGTCCTCGTGGAAATGCATTGCAAGGTGAGCAAATATTGGGGAGAGGACCAGAAGATTGTTTACCAAAATTATGATTTTGATGAACATTACAGCTCATTCATGCACTACATTTTAACATTATTTATGTTTCCTCAAAAGCGTAACCTTGTTATACTAGTATACAAGTTAATTATAAGAGTGAAATCTCATTTAATGAAGTTTATCAAATAATAAGAAATGCATTTTTATTTCAACAGGACTAGGAATGATCTTGCAGACACACTAGAACAGCTTAAAGCCAAGATCGACCCAGTCGTGACTGACCAAGAGAACTGTCCCACCAGCCCAAGTATGCAGAAAGAAGGTGTTAAAGGTAAAACTCATTGGAAAATAATTTCCATTCAGGGCTGTAAGCACCATAGACATTGAGAGGAACGAGTCTCACACAGTATCCAGACTAGTGGTTTTCCAGTGGCTGATTCTGAACCATGAATGTATAGGTATAGCCATACTCTCACTTATAGAGGTTGAAAATAAACCGTTTCTCATGTAGTGCTGTATTGTTTCATTTTCAAGGTGAGGCTGAAGACTTCGGAGATTTTACCAACAGCACCTTTAATGCCAATGAGAGTGGGTTAACACCTAAAGACATTAAACAAGAACCAACGGATCCCATTAAACCAGAGCAAGAAGAGAAAGTTGCAGAAATTCTTAAACCCATAGTTGTCATTGATAACAGGGTTAGTACGATCAAAACTCTCGTCAAAGAAGAACCAAAGATTGTGCCAAACCATGGAACGCCATTTCCGTCGTCATGCCCCCTGCCTCCATCAAACACGTTCCGGCGGTGAAATCGGAGACGCACAAATACAAGAAAGAGCTGGTGTTTGAGAACGTGGCTCGAGCTATAAAGAGCGACCAACAGGCTAAAATCCCGCTGAAGAAGAGGGAGTTAAAAAGGAGTGGAGGAGATGATGTCAGCACTCACTACAGCAACGTCAATCACAACAACAACAACCTTAACAGCAACGATAGCATCAGCACAGGAGGCATAATCGTTCGCAATCCTACTGTCTTGCTAGTGAAGAAACAGCACATCGGCAGAGAATTCACAAATGATGGGGAGAAAGGACCGACGGCCATCATCGCTGTCCCACAAAAGCCAAAGGTTGACCAAATGGCAGCACGGGAACAATACATGGGTGTTATCAAAGGTCCCACTGAGAGTAAAAACCCATTGAATGAAAACGCTAATTCTTCAAATGGTCATCATGGGAATGAGAATGTCTTGAAGGCTGAAGTTGGAAGCACAGATAGTGTAAGACAGTCTGTCCTTGTTGGGAAATCCATGGTTCAAGCAGACAACGGTCCACTTTCTTGTAGTGTCCCTGAGGATTTGTCAAAAGATGTTTGCAGTAAGATGTTTCCAGATGTGTCTGCGGAAGTGGAGAACCTTGTTGAGGAGTCGCCAATGACTGAAGAGACCACTTCAGTTGAGGAAAAAGCTGACGATGAAGAAGACAAATGGAAAAGTAAGACGGCTGGTTTGTCAGCTGGAGAAAAAACTGATGTTATGGTTGATGTCAACAAAGACAAATGTCTGAAAAGCCCAAGAAAGAGACGTTCACAAAAGACCAAATCCAAGCTGCAAGTAAAAGAAGACGGGCAAAACACATCCAGCATTGGAGAGGCTTTGGAAGAGGATGCTGAAAATATTGAATGCAACAATGACAAAGAAGTATCGTCAGAACTTCAGAAGGACGGGATTCGCCTGAAGATTAAGATCCCGCTTCATAGACGAACGCCTGAACTCCAGCACAAGGATGGTGAAGAATCGGAAACCAGCAATCGGAGATCACTGCGCAGATCTGCCAGAATCTGCAAGCCCAGCCCCAAAGTGGCAGATAGTCAGGATAGGAAACAAGACGGGAAACTTTCGGCCTCCTCAGCAGCTCAGGAGGAAGAGGAATGCATAGAAGACGAAGAGGCGAAAGTTCATCCCGAGGAGGAGATGCACAACAAAGTGGACACAGAAGTACAGCCCAAGTCTTTTAAGGTAGCATAACAGCTTTTTATATCCAGTCCAACGAATTTTACAGTATGTTTTTATTCATGTAAAATTATTAATTTGACTCTTTTAGGCCAAACGGCGACACAGGCGGAAATGTTGGTCGAAAATTCGTACGAAAAATTGCAAGTCCAAAGGAGCTCAGGAGCGGGAAGAGGAAGTGGCCGACGACAAATCTGCAAACAATGAAGACAACAAATCAGAGAAAGAAGACCACAAGAGTGAGAGCGAATCGGACCAATCCAATGAGATTCCACCTGAAGATGCTTGTAAACACTGTGGGCTCGCCAACCACCCAGAACTAGTGAGTAACTGTTCAGCAATTCAGAGTACTGCTTTATCTTCTAAATCGATTACACTTTAATCTCCCCAAAGAGAGAGTGTTCTAGCACTCAATGTACCAGTATCACATGACAACATGAGTGGTGCTTGCTCATGTGAAACTCAGTCCTAGAGTTTTTCTTACTGGTTCAGATTAAGTCTATGGGATATTTGAAAATATTTAGAAATATTTATATACAGTGTTGTGATTGTTAACTACAACTAAAACTATTAAAAAAAAATATTAGTTGAAATAATGCTGAAGTCAAACAAAATATAAATATTAGATGAAAAACTGAAACTTTAAAAACTTTAGAAATATTAGATTTGTTGCCTTGGCAACTAATTAAAATACAATAAGTTTGCTAAAACTAAAATAAATTAAAGCTAAATAAAATGAATAATGAAACAAAATAATTAAATAATAAATGAATAAAAATGACAAACTTAAACCAAATTTAAAATGACAACTGAAAATTAAAAAATAAATTATTATTTTAAATAATTAAATATTAATCTTAGCATATCATTGACTATACGCACTGCTAGGGGTGTTAGCATGCTGTTGGTCACAAATAAATGCAGAGATACTTCAATAAATTGAATAAGTTTAAAATGACAACTGAAAATTAAAAAATAAATTATAATTTTAAATAATTAAATATTAAAATATGAATAACTAATGTAATAGTATATACTAAAATAACATTGATTATTACCCTTTTTTTGACAAGGCACTTATTTAAAGTAAGTAAATTCATGAATAAAATTTTAATAAGACACACATAATATAACATACTTATGGTTAAAGGTGTGTTAAACTCCCACAGTAGGTATAAGGGGGTATTCAGCTAATAATATTCATTAAAAACTGTATAAAAGAATATGAAGTGTAATTGAGGCACAACTGCTTCTGAAATGATTCAAGCTACAAGATGAGACTTAATATCGCCTATCAAATGAATAGCTAATACTTTAAAAAGAGACGTAACTAACACAATTAAAGAAGATCATTCTCTCTTGTATGTTTGTCCCAGATCCTTCTCTGTGACATGTGTGACTGCGGCTATCACACGGCCTGTCTGAGACCTCCTCTAATGATCATTCCTGACGGAGAATGGTTCTGTCCTCCCTGCCAGCACGTAAGGGACTCGATCTCTGCGTCAGAGGCTGTGTGTGTGTGTGTGTGTGTGAGCTGTGTTCATGAAGTATGTTCTTGTCATTCACAGAAGCTTCTCTGTGAGAGGCTGGAAGAGCAGCTTCAGAATCTGGACACGGCTTTGAAGAAGAAAGAGAGAGCTGAACGAAGGTGTAGATGCACGCTCTCATCAGCTCATCTCCATTCCCACGAGTCAGCATCCATGACGAGTAGCCTTATGTGATTCTGAGATTTAGTTCTTGTTTTCTCTCTTTCAGACGTGAGCGGTTAGTGTATGTGGGCATCAGTGTGGAGAACATTATACCCACCCCAGTGAGTATGCAGCCATTATACTATATCCCATACTGTACTTTCCTTTAAAATAATACTATACTGTACCATATGCTGTAAATTATGCCATAGTATGCTATGCTATTTTTAAATTAAAGATACATTTATTATATTATATTATGCTATACTGCACCATACTATATTGTACAATATGCTATTTTATACTACAGTAAATAATATGCTATGTTATATCTAAATGATTTAAACATAAATTAATTATTATATTGTATTATATCACATACTGTACTTTCCTGTAACATAATGTACTGTATCATACTGTATAGTACCCCATTCTATACAATAGTATACTATAGTAAATTATGTGTAGCATGCTATGCTAAAAAACTGTAAAATATGTTACTGTATTATATATAGAATGTATGCGATACTGTATATTACTGTAATATAAAGTAACATATATGTGCTATGCTATATTGTACCATAATGTACTGTAAATAGTACTATACTACTATTTTATACATGCTAGTAAGCCTGTTTTGTATTATTATAGAATGTTGCATACTGTAATTACTGTAATTAAATAACATAATGTGCTATGCTATATTGTACCATACTGTAAAATACCTTATTTTATACTATAGTAAGCCATCGTATGCTGTGCTATGTATAAATGAATTAAACATATATACTGTACGCTAATAAGAGGATAATTAAAATGTCTGAATCAGCTTTATTTGTTTTTAAATGCACTCCTCTTCATCATGTCAGGATGGGGATGGAGAGGAGGGCTTGGCAGAGAAGAAAAAAGATGCCAAGAAGAGTAAGAATCTGGGGAGGCGATCGACTAGGACGAGGAAATCCATCAGTTACAGGTAATCAGCATTTCTATCAGAAATAAACTCTAAGAGTAGATAGCTCAAGTCTGACTAATTCTTGATTTTCTTATCACTAACTACCAGATTTGATGATTTCGATGACGCCATTGATGATGCAATAGAGGAAGACCTTCCAGGATCCAGAAGGAGGAGGTTGGTCATGTGAGATATTGTTTAGTGCTTTATGATATGGTTTTGGTTCCATGTTGAATTGACTGGTGGCGTGTCCTGCAGGCGCTGGTCGCGGTGAACCTGCGGCGCCCGTCACGAGTCAGCAGAGGAGCGCGGTGAGCCGAGAGAGTCGACGGCCTGTGAAAGCTCCCGCCCCGCGCAAGAGGAAACGCCGGCGACTCAATGACCTGGACAGTGACAGTACGCAGGAGGAGGAGGAGAGCGAGGATGAGTTTCAGCTCAGTGACAGGTGTGTGTGTGTCCACTGCTCCAGTGTGTGTGTGTGTGTCCACTGCTCCAGGTGTGTGTGTGTGTGTGTGTGTGTGTGTGTGTGTGTGTGTGTGTGTGTGTCCACTGCTCCAGGTGTGTGTGTGTGTGTGTGTGTCCACTGCTCCAGGTGTGTGTGTGTGTGTGTGTGTGTGTGTGTGTGTGTGTGTGTGTCCACTGCTCCAGGTGTGTGTGTGTGTGTGTGTGTGTGTGTGTGTGTGTGTGTGTGTGTGTGTGTGTGTGTGTGTGTGTGTGTGTGTGTGTGTGTGTCCACTGCTCCAGTGTGTGTGTGTGTGTGTGTGTGTGTGTGTGTGTCCACTGCTCCAGGTGTGTGTGTGTGTGTGTGTGTGTGTGTGTGTGTGTGTGTGTGCTCCAGGTGTGTGTGTGTGTGTGTGTGTGTGTGTGTCCACTGCTCCAGGTGTGTGTGTGTGTGTCCACTGCTCCAGGTGTGTGTGTGTGTGTGTGTGTGTGTCCACTGCTCCAGGTGTGTGTGTGTGTGATATTTACAGTACCAGGGAATCAAATTTGGGCTTTTGGGGTTCAAATCAGGTGGATTTTATACTATTTCATCAAAAAATAACACATCTCATTCACAAATAAACAATTATGCTTTCCAAATATTCTATGGGTGGCAATGGCAATTTTATTTATATAGCACCACTAATTACAATGCATGATTGTCCAAAGTGCTTTACAACAAAATAAAAATACAAAACACATTTATTTGAAAAATTAGACTAAAGACAATAAAATAGCAATAAAATGTAAGACAGGAAAGCAATATCAAACAAATACGTTTTTAGGCTAGACTTAAAAGGCTCCTGGTGAATTTCACAAAACCTGTCAAGAACTGGCGATGGTCATATTATACATATTTTACATATTTTAAAGAAATAAGACATTATTTTCATATTTTTAGGACTTTAATTTTTTTTGCATGATTATTAAACACCAACATTTTTCTCTCAAATTGCCTTTACTGTAATGCAACATTTTAAGTGATTTATACTTCATTATAGTGTTTGTTGTGCTACTTAACTTACATTGATCTAATAATTATCACTCTTGTCATTCATTACAGTATTGTGTGCTGTAATGTAGTCAATTCTACACTAAAATGACTGTATTACAGTACATCTATTTATCTATTGAGGATGAGAGTTGCGGGTAAAATGTTTAATATTCATGAAAATAATTAAAAAAATTAGTTGTCCTAAAAGTTGTGTCAGTAAAATGTTTTTTTTTTTTTTTACTTAATTTTTTAATGCTCACCCAGGCTGCATTTATTCGATCAAATTAAAATACAGTAAAACAAGGGGAAAAAACGGTAATGTTGTGAAATGTTATTACAACTTCTAGAACTCTATTATAAAGGTCTATTTGAAAATATTCTCAAATGTAATGTATTCCTGTGATCAAAGTTGAATTTTGTGGAAACCGTGATACACTTTTGTTCAGGATGAACACAATAGAAGTCTTTTGTAACATTACACATGTCTTTACTGTCACTTTTGATCAATTGAATGCCTCCTTGCTGAATAAAAGTATGATTTTGTTTTGACTTCTATGTTGCTAGCATGGAGGAGGAGGATTTTGTGGTTTCAGGAGACGGTGCGTCTGACGGGAACGCAGGCTCAAGAGAAAGTGAAAGTGACGGCGAGAATCAACCCGTCTCCAGGAGAACAGGAAGAAGCGCTCACACCCAGAGAACCAGGAGGAGCAGACCCAGACCTCCCGCCCGACGAAGAGGCTCCTCAGAGGAAGAGGACATGTTAGACTCTGAGGAGGAGGAGGAGGAAGAGGAAATGGGTCTGTTTGAGTTTTCTTATCCATTCATATCCTAAATGAATAGCATATCAGGTAGGGCTGTACGATATATATCGGATGGACGAAATAAAAATCTTTATACGCCGCCCATCACGGGGCATGAAGCGGAGACAGAACGACCAGCCAGCACAAAACCAGGAGCTCGTTCCTTAACGAGGGACTACATCTGTAGCATGGTCACGCGTTTTTAAGCACTACAGTTTTAAAATAACCGATTTTAAGCCGTTGAAACTCAAACAACAGAGCTATAACGTTATGCGTGCGCCGTCTCTTTCTGTGTGAGAGGAGCGCGCCTTTTCTTTTTTGCCGACTTTGAACAATTACATAGACACACTTGTATTTGTCAAAATCCCCGTCTTTGCAAGTATCCTCATAAACACAGCGATTTAGGTCTTAAGAGCGAGTAAACGGCAGAAAGAGAAAACTCAATGTAACAGTAACTGAGCTATATTGGATCCGGACTTCGGTCTTAAAGGGGAAGCGTTCCAATATTCGTTCTGTCTGTTCATGTTAATCACAGCACACTGCTAGAACATCTCTCACTGCTCTTGACTAAATCACTTTTGTAACTTTAATGAGAATACATAAAAAATAACAATAATAATGATATATTTATAATATGTATAGAATCTATACATAATACACGTGTTAATTATATCTATCATAGATAGATAGATATAATTAACACAGTGAAGACTAATTAATTTACACAATGTATGTAACGTTTCTTATTTATTGTAGTTTTTTGTCCTATTGCTTGCAATTAGTTTCTTATCCTTATTTCATCACTGACTGTTTATTTATCTTCAGTGAGGTTGAGTTTCTCTCTTTAGGCTTGTATTAGTTTAATATTGACATTGGTGACAAGGATTATGAAAATGATATGGTACTAAAGATTTTAATATAATAAAAACCTTTTTAAAAGAAAAAAAATCACTATATCGTGATATATATTGTTACCGTGATATAAAATTTGTCATATCGTGATATAAGATTTTGGTCATATCGCCCACCCCTAATATCAGGTGTGTGCTAAATCGCGTACCTGTGCACTATTCTATAAAGTTTTGTAGTGTAAATAGTACAAGTAGTGTGTTCAACTTCACACTGAAGGGGCTATCAGACTCTGTTTATGAATGACAAAATAACCTTATAATTCATACACTACATTTTTGAGTACATAGTGCACATAAGTGCACAGTGTATAAGTGCACAGTGTATAGTCCGTCATTTGGGACGCAGTTATAAACCGTTTCAAAGCTAGTGAACTGGTATTTTTATAAGGCAGCATGGTTTTGTTGCTTGTGTTTTTGGAGGTAGGCTGTCTAGGTAAGTCACTAGGTTTTGAACAGAGCCTTATTAATGTCACATTGAATTCTTCACTTACGGTTTTGACTTTTGCGTTGATCTGGCAGAAACCGAAGGCTCTAACGAGTTCAGCGACAGCGACGTGGACGTGAACAGAAGGCGTCCGCGGCGGAGTCAGAACTCTCAGGTCAACTACTGTGAGACGTCAGAGTCCGAAGGGTCACGGAAGACGTCCAATCAGAAACACTCCTCTCTTCCTCACCGTCGACGGCTGTCCAGCTCCAACAGCGAAGGTGAGCGCAGCCGCACTATTCATGCCAATGTCATCTGAGCCATAGCCATGTGAGTTTGAGTCCCGACTCGAGGTCCATGATTCCTTTCTGTCCTCCTCTGTCCAATCTAAATAAAAGCAAAAAAGCCCCAAAAATGTTACTTATATGTATCTCAACTCTGGTATTTCTCACTTAGGGGGCACACTTGTGATCCACGGTGATCAAAACTGACCAAAGAGAATAAGTATAATAACTTTTTTTTTATTGGATGAATGTACTATATTTTGTTTCAGTAATCATTAATGTAGGAGTGACACCGAATAGGTTTTATGATCGTGCCATTTTGGCTATATGGGTGCTCAAATGTCTGATTTCACAGAGAACTACCGGTTTTCTCCCAATAAGTTAATATACAGCCTATTAAGATAATGCTGTAAATAAGAATCTGAAAAGAAAGAAGCTTTAAATAAATATTTTAACAATAAATCCAACCACCCCTTATAGATTTAAGTTTCACTTTCCATAATCCGTGACCGACAGAGGAGCATCTTGGAGGCAGGGATTAATCTTTAACAAGACTCAAACTGACACAGAGAGAGTGAAAGAATGCATTTTTTCGATCTGGTAGGGTACGAGTGATTATATGTATATAGTGTATATGTTATTTATCTCATATAAGATGCATTTGGTTGAGTTGCGCTGCAGTAAAGCGCTTCATTGTACGGTGAATATCTCTTCAGCGCGAGCAGGACAAACAGCAATGCAGAATATTAATAACTATGACTGGGACTGTCGTATACATAACATTATAATAAAACATTATAAGTTTATAGCTGCCGTGTTTCTGCGTGAAGAACGCGTCCACAAAAGGAGTTAATTCAGAGCCGCGCGGACACGTTCATGCATTCAGGGCGTTTTGTGCAGATAGCCTATAATTCGTATTATTAATTAACGTTATGTTTTATAAATAACGAAGCGTATTCTATATGAGATAAATGATGAAACCTGATTAAAACCTGCTATCATATGCTACATTCTGGTCATGTTCAAAACAGAAATGCAGAACATTAATAACTATGTCATATACATAACATTATAATGAGAGCACTGTTGTAAAAATGTGAATGTCTGACTTGACTCTTGGTAATGTATTTTGACCCGCCCCCAACATGATTCGACTATTCCTATTCGTCTATGCAAATCCTTCGCCGGGGACAGCCCTACTTTAATGTTTTGTATTTTGAGGGGATTTCATGTCACAAGACAAAATTCAGCTTGAAATGATGCACCTTTTATTTATACATAAAATAATAAACACCCAAGTCATTCGTAGATATGACAGATACAAATACAATATAGACTCGAAAAAAATTATACTCAAACTTGCATTATTTATGAACTGTTATTATCAACATTACAGTCAATAGACCTTCCTCATGCAAATGTATCAGAACAAGTAAAAGACTTTAATGTGCAGGCTTCATATATTTATTTGAGCACATCAAATATTTGAAAAAATATTTCTGAAGGGTTTAAATTAATAGTGTTTAACTTTCAAATATGATAGTTTTTTTAAATATGTAATATTATAATTTTCAATATGAGTCAAATAAAAATGCAATGCTTGGAAGGCAGATCTTTTTAAGTGCTAGGAAGTGTATTTTTAGACAATTACTTTTACTAGGTTATTCATTTGAATATATATTTAGACATTATGAGACTACTTAATCTTAGCTACTTTGCAGATTGTATCCCAAAAAAAATTGCTCTGTATTTTTTCATTTGTTTTTTTAATTCTTAAAAATATTTGTACAATATTTCTGTTTTTTCTGTAGTGCTGTGTCTTTTCATTGTTGCTCTTGCTCAAACTCATAGTGCTCAGCATGATGATTTATTTATGGCACAATTTTCTGCAACATTTTTTGCAGAACTAGACAAGATTAAAATGAAACAATGCATCCCTAAGGACCCTCTCTTTTTAGTAATTCCCACCATTTTGTCACTAAATATAAATATTAGCTCATACTGTATAATTACAGCTAGAATTTTTTTTCTTCTCCTCTTGTATTTCCAGAGTCCATACCTCCTAAAGACTTTGAGCCGAAGGAATCGCATCAAAGATCAGAAAAAGGACGCAAGCGTGATTCATCAAGGGGAGACTCCAAACACAGGCACAAACGAGAAAAACCGAGACAGCAGAGAAGCTCCAGTGAAGACGAGGATGGAGGAGAAACAGAGGACTCTGGGGAAGATGAACAGCCCCCCCGCAAGAGGTCGAACCGCATCGAAACAGACGAAGAAGAGGAGGAAGAGGAGAACACACGAGGAAGCGTCCGGTGGAAGCACACGGCGGGGTCTCGAGGTCCCGTCAGGCACAACGGCTTGAGGGCCGCAGCTCAGGATGACAGCGACGATGAGGATGACGAAGAGTTCACTGGAGTCACGGACCTTGTTAACTTTGTTTTCGACAGTGAACAGTTGTCATGATCAGCTCAGTAGGTTAAATACGTTTATTTTCTCATCGCCTTGTCACGGGAATGTCCCTCATCAGCCACCGTAGTCTCCTGGTTTAGGGTGTAGTGGACCAAAAATGAAGCTTCCAGACGAATATCGTAGTGTCCGTTCAGATGTTTGAATGCACTCTAGTTCATCCAGCCGCATGCATCATCCTACCGGTTTAGAACAGGGTCTTCTTAATACTCCAGTCACCATTCCTGAGTAAAGCACTTTGTCATTTACGGCCAGTACGAGTTAGTTTGTATAAAGCGGCTTCGGTCGTCCTCTAGAGACACTGGACGGCGTGCATTTGAAGCTTATGTGTTACGTGCATTTCAAACTGCTGTTTTGGACTTTTACATTCTCTGTGTTAATGTTTTCTTCGTTTTGTACCTGAAGGAAATTTGGGATTGACTTGTGATGCCAAACCTTGCCTAAATGCATTCATTTAATTGAAAGAACAGTTAAAAAAATTAGCTGAAAATGTAGATGAGTTTGTTCCTTCATGGGAGCAGATTTGCAGAAATGTAGCATTGCATCACTTGCTCCCCAATGAATCATCTGCAGTGAATGGGTGCCGTCAGAATGAGAGTCCAAACAGCTGATATATATATATACATCAGAGGAGTGATGGGATGCTACATTTCTCCAAACCTGTTTAAATGAAAAAACAAACTCATCTATATCTAAGATGGCCTAAAGATGAGTGGATTTTTAGCATAATGTAATTTTAGGGTGAATTATTCCTTTAAACTAAATTAGTAGACCAGCAAATAAAGGACGAAACACAATGGAGTATAATTGAAAATCATCTTAATATTAAAGATCTGCAATTTAGCTGCAAATTATATTAATTTAAAAGACTAATATACTCTCTTTACCTAAAATAACATTGTATGTTATATTGACTTATTTCTCAGATTAGGACATTTTCTGTACTTTGAAAGCTGTTGCTGAAGTTTTAGGACACTTTATTGAGTCACATTTAAGTCCACACTTGTCGTTCAGGTGCCGTTTGGTACTGTATTGTTGAGATGTTCTGTTCGACAGCGGTCTGGATCGCTCTTTTTAGTGTTATCTCCAGGCTGGTGTTCTTTATGCTGGAAGATTGTTTGAATTAGAACACTATGAAATCATTTCAACACAAATCCACCCCATTACAAAACAAATCTAATATTCGAAACCCTCCGCAGACACTAGACTAATAATAGTGTTTTCAAATAATTATGGTCTTTGTTTTTTGTTAAAGAATGTGTTTTTGAGCCGTGTACTACTGGAATTTGTGTTTTCCTTCTTTTTATTTCACTCTTACTTTCCAGATGTACGTCTCCATATTTCAAGGAAATTATTCACAAAACAGAAATAAACGTAATGTTGCTTTTAATGTTTTTGGCTCCTAGTTTTGTGTTTTTTTAAGTGTCTAATGGATTCAAGAAACAAGCAGCGTTTACTTACTGTATATGGGTAGTTGATAACATGAAAATGTAATATTTTAGATTGAAATGCATATGAACAAATAAGAGAAAGTGTATATTTTAGATGTTTAAATGCAAACGTAGTGCTGTGGATGTTTTTGAAAGGGCAAATATCCTGTGTGTAGTCTTAATGTTATCGGTATGGGTATAAAACGTGTGTATATTAGTTTGAATTAAATTACACATATTAAAACAATAAAGGAATCTATTTACATTTATGCATTTAGCAGACGCTTTTATCCAAAGCGACTTACAGTGCATTCAGGCTATACATTTTTTGTCAGTATTTACATTTTTAAACATTAATTAAACATGTTATAATGCAAAGTGGTTGTTTAAATCAGGTGAATTAGTTAAATTGTGAACAAAGAAAATTGTGCTGTATCTCCTCCGATCGTGAAGAGGCGCTACGCTTTTGTTTATGGTATGAAACGCACGCGCTCTTTTCTTGCGTCATAAAGCGGCGCGTCTGGCGCTGATAGAAATAAATAACGAGTGGAATGGATTAAACACGGATCTTATAATGGGCGGTGCTTAGTGGCCGTACGTCACCTGTAATTCGTCCGTTAAGATGTGTAATAATAATTAATAGTTTTTAATAATTAATAAAACAATTAATAGTTTTAAATCCCTATTAACGTTTATTAGGACTGTTTTTAAAGAGCTATTTTGATCCAATATCGCTGCTAAAGCAGCAACGCGCAGCGATATCACGTGATAGCTGTTACTTTTCTCCGCGTTGCACACCGTGGACCAATCACAATCGTTTGTGATTACATATTAATGTATTTTGTTTAATCTTTTTGTCAGATATTGCTCCGCTGAATATTCGATTGTTTAATATATACTAATCTTTGTAATTGGTTTATTTATAAAATTATACTTATTACTGCGCAAACGTCTCCAATAAGACAAAAAACGTATTGAGATTTGAATGCGTCTCAATGGAGAATCCGCCTTTTTGGGTCACTTAGCGCCCCTTGCAGTAATAAACCGGGGATTTTCCAACAGGAAACAGTTATTAGAGCCAGTTTCCGCCCAATGAGTGAATACTACAGAAGTGACGCATGACAGCGAGTCTTTGAACTATACACAATCCATTTGAAAGTTTCTCGCCGCGTTTCACTTGCACATGAATGCAGTTAAAGCAGAACGCTTCGTGACGCTTGAATGAGAGTTACTGTTGTTGTTGTTGCCGCGCTTCATCTGCGTATCGTCTCAACACAGCATCAGTGTTAGCGCCTTCACAGCTTCACAGCGGTTTAATTGATCAGAATGGTTGTGTTGAAGAGTTTGCCTCCACCCAGCGAGGGCGTGAGGCTCCAGCAGGCCGACACAAGCGCAGTTCTGGACGGGAAGAGGCTGGGAGCAGGAACACTGTTTGTGGCTGAGGCGTGAGTTTCTTACAGCATCAGTGTGTTCATGTGCCACGTGTTTCCTACAGCAGAAGACACCTGTGCACACTTTTACTTATTTATTTGTGCATAGACTCTATAAATAAACACATATTGTGGCTAGCAAGGGTATTAGACTCCTTACGAAAAGCACTGAGGTAGTACCATGGTACTGGGGTAGCATGAGATGGTAATGTGGTATCATTTAATACAGTGAAAGTAACGTTATCTAAATGGATTTAATTTTACATATTTGTTTATATATTTCTTATTATTATATGTAATCATTTATTATAATTACATGTATTATAATATAATGTATATATAAATACATTTTAATTATTTATTATTCGATTGTTTATTTTATATGTGTTATATATAGAATAAATTGTTATAAATAAATATATACTTATTTCATATATTTGTTTCATTATGTTATGTACAATATAATATATTATACATGTATACAATAATATTTGATTATTTCCGTTTATTTATTTTACATATATAATTTATATTCTAGAATTAATTTAATTATTTTAATTTTAATTACTTATAAAAGTAGTTTTTCATGATTTTAGGAATTACAGAATTGAATTATTTTAATTATGTATAAGTAGTTTATTTCTTTATTTTAAGAATTACAAAGTTTAATTATTTTATTGCTTACAAGTAGTTTATTTCATTGTTCTAGAATTACAGAATATTTCAATATAAAACACAAATGCGTAAATATATTTATATATATATATGTATTTACAAATTTGTATGTTTTATATTTAATTAGATATTTATTGTATGTGTATTTTATATGTATTATGTATAATACATGTTAGTAATGTTATATTTGTTTTGTATACTTCATTATTTTATGTAAATATATTTCATAATATAACATAATATTTTTTATTATTGTTCATTTTATATTTATCATATTAATTGTTATATAGTTTATTTATTTATTTTGTGAAATTATATATAAATGGTTATTTATATATTAATTTATTTATATTTCATTACTTATATGTATTATATTAATAATTATGTATTATACATTTTATACACACACACACACACACACACACACACACACATAGTATTTTCATGGTATCTCATGTCTGAGAGATGTCTCATGTCAAAAACAAGCAACAAACCAAACATGTTATTAGCATGCGGTGCTGTTTTTGGGATATATGAACTAATGCAGCTGTTTTCTGTCCTTGCAGGCATCTGTCCTGGTTTGATGGTTCAGGGATGGGTTTCTGTCTTGAATACCCCTCCATCAGTCTGCACGCGATCTCACGAGATCTCAGCGCCTTTCCAGAAGAGCACCTGTATGTGATGGTCAATGCAAAGCCGGACGGTGAGGCATCAACTTCCAAACAGAGATGCACTGGTTTCCAGAGGTTTGACCTGACCGTTCTTCATTGTGTTTCCAGATGAAGCTGAAGCAGAGCAGCAGGATAAAGCTTCGGATGATGCAGGAGAGGACGACGAGGAGAGCGACAGCGACAGTGAAGACTCAGGAACCATCACAGAGATCCGCTTCGTGCCTAGTGATAAAGCCGCATGTGAGTGTGTGGAAGGAGCGCGGATGAGTTGAGCGTGAGCGTCTCTCCTGTATGAGTGAGTGTGTGTGTGTGTGTGTGTGTCTGTGTGTGTGTGTGAGTGTGTGGAAGGAGCGCGGATGAGTTGAGCGTGAGTGTGTGTGTGTGTGAGTGTGTGTGGAAGGAGCGCGGATGAGTTGACGTGTGTGTGTGTGTGTGTGTGTGTGTGTGTGTGTGTGTGTGTGTGTGTGTGTGTGTGTGTGTGTGTGTGTGTGTGTGTGTGTGTGTGTGTGTGTGTGTGTGTGTGTGTGTGTGTGTGTGTGTGGAAGGAGCGCGTGTGTGTGTGTGTGTGTGTGTGTGTGTGTGTGAGTGTGTGGAAGGAGCGCGGATGAGTTGAGCGTGAGCGTCTCTCCTGTATGAGTGACGGTGTGTGTGTGTGTGAGTGTGTGGAAGGAGCGCGGATGAGTTGAGCGTGAGCGTCTCTCCTGTATGAGTGAGTGTGTGTGTGTGTGTGGAAGGAGCGCGGATGAGTTGAGCGTGAGCGTCTCTCCTGTATGAGTGACGTGTGTGTGTGTGTGTGTGTTTGTGTGAGTGTGTGGAAGGAGCGCGGATGAGTGAGTGAGTGTGCTGTGTGTGTGTGTGTGTGTGTGTGTGTGTGTGTGTGTGTGTGTGTGTGTGTGTGTGTGTGTGTGTGTGTGTGTGTGTGTGTGTGTGTGTGTGTGTGTGTGTGTGTGTGTGAGTTGTGTGTGTGTGTGTGTGTGTGTGTGTGTGGAAGGAGCGCGGATGAGTTGAGCGTGAGCGTCTCTCCTGTATGAGTGACTGTGTGTGTGTGTGTGTGTGTGTGTGTGTGTGTGTGTGTGTGTGTGTGTGTGTGTGTGTGTGTGTGGAAGGAGCGCGGATGAGTTGAGCGTGAGCGTCTCTCCTGTATGAGTGACGGTGTGTGTGTGTGTGTGTGTGTGAGTGTGTGAGCGCGGATGAGCGTGAGCGTCTCTCCTGTATGAGTGACTGTGTGTGTGTGTGTGTGAGTGTGTGAGCGCGATGAGTTGAGCGTGAGCGTCTCTCCTGTATGAGTGACGTGTGAAGGAGCGCGGATGAGTTGAGCGTGAGCGTCTCTCCTGTATGAGTGACGGTGTGTGTGTGTGTGTGTGTGTGTGCAGTGGAGCCCATGTTCTCCGCCATGTGTGACTGTCAGGCCCTGCACCCCGACCCCGATGACGCCGACACCGATGATGACGATTACGAGGGAGAGGAGTATGACGTCGAGGAGGCTGGTGAGTGTCATTTGGATCCATAATGCATCTAGTGCAGTGCTTCTCGAACTTTTGGACTCCAAGGTCCCCCAGAGTCCAAGACGATATTCAAAAGCCCCTCAAACAGGCCACGACATGTATTTCTGGTACAAAAGCTGCTATAATGACGCTTTTTTTTTGTTTTACACAAGCCAGGAATGGCAATATTTAAAAAAATGATATAAACTACTTATAAGTAATTAAAGTAATATTTGAATTAAATTAATTATTTCATTCTAGAATAATGAAACAAACTACTTTTAAATAATTTTAAAAATGTTTTACTTTTCAATAAATTCTAAATTCAATAAATTAAATTATGTCATTCTTAAAATAATGTGATGCTTATAAAAAAGTAAAAATAAAAATCTTTATATAATTACAATTTAAATTAAGATAATTAAGTTCTGTAATTGTAGAAAAATGAAAAACTAATTTTAAATAATAAAAAACAATTTATTTCATTCTTAAAATGATAAAATAAACTACTTGGGGATTAAAAAATTAAATAATTCTGTAATTCTATATGTTTTGGTGTTTCGGTTCACTTTTTTAGCAATGAATGTACATTTGTTTTATTACAAGATAGGTTTGAAAATACCTTTTACTCTCAAATGGTAATTTCTCAGCAAGTCACTGCATGATTCAATATTTTAGTGCATGAAATAACTAGAAAAGTCTATATTCATAGACTATATTCATAGATTTGATCATTTCCCATGACTTTTCCAGGTCTATTAAAAATTTAATGAAGTTGAAAAACGAACTTAAAAAATAATTTTTAATTTTTTTTTTATTTTTTTTTTATATATATATATACATATATCCAGGCTTTTCAACTCTTTTTTTTTTAAAACAAACAAATACAAATAATAATAATTTAAATTACAAATTAAAATAAAAAAATATAATGTCAGCTTACATCTGGATTTTTTAGCAGGTTTAGCTTATTTTAAAGCAGGTTTGGCCTTTTTAAAGTCATCTTGAGCTCTCTGCTCCTGGCCCCTAACGACTCTGCCCCCTAACGACCCCTCCTAACGCCCCTAACGACTCCTGGCCCCTAACGACTCCTGGCCCCTAACGACTCCTGGCCCCTGGTTGACAAACACTGATCTGGTTTCTCTACTGTTTAATGGAGTATTAAAGTCTGCGATCTGAGACTGAGGTTTGGTGTCTCTACAGCTTTCTCAGTGTTCATGTATTCTTCCTGTTTTCTCTCAGAGCAAGGTCAGGGTCAGGGCGACGTCCCCACGTTTTACACCTATGAGGAGGGTTTGTCTCACCTGACGGCCGAGGGTCAGGCCACACTGGACCGGCTGGAGGGGATGCTGGCCCAGTCCGTCGCACATCAGTACCACATGGCTGGAGTCAGAACCGACGCGCCGTCGGCCGAATTTGAAGGTCTGTGTGTGACAACTCATTATTGATAGTTTATTTCAATAGCGGGGGTCTATCTGTCCTTGAGAGGGCAGTTTTGTGCATTACCCCACAATATTGTACCATAGTAACTGTAGTTTTCAATATTATTATAATATATCAAGATTATTAAATACTGCAGAATTATTGATAATTGTTCATTTATTTTATTTTACAAATGAGACGTTATCGAAATGCTACCAAAAGTGTCACCAAAATGTATATAAAACATTTTATAATATTTAAAATATTGTGAAAACTACTACAATATAATGTAATAATATAACATTATTTTCACATATTGTTATAAAATTATAGAATTATTGCTATAAAACTGTGGTAACTTAGTCACCAAAACAGAAATTAAAAAGGTGTCCAAATATCTGACAGCATCGTAACCGGTTTTATGGACATCCTAGTGCTGGGCGTATGACCAAAAATTGATATCACGGTATTTTTCTAAATTATACCGGTTTCACCGTATATGACGGTATTTATTTTTTCCATGCATGACCGGGTGTTAACCACATTTTCTACTGACTGAGAGAGGAAATAAATGACAAAAATTAAATGTAGGTTTAATGTTTTGGATTTCAGTCGGTGGAGGATGAGTGTTGTGGTGTGTGTGTGTGTGTGTGTGTGTGTGTGTGTGTGTGTGTGTGTGTGTGTGTGTGTGTGTGTGTGTGTGTGTGTGTGTGTGTGTGTGTGTGTGTGTGTGTGTGTGTGTGTGTGTGTGTGTGTGTGTGTGTGTGTGTGTGTGTGTGTGTGTGTGTGTGTGTGTGTGTGTGTGTGTGTTTCAGTCGGTGGAGGGTGAGTGCTGTGAGAGAGGCAGACGTGTGTGTGTGTGTGTGACTGGATTTCAGTCGGTGGAGGGTGAGTGTTGTGAGAGAGCAGTGTGTGTGTGTGTGTGTGTGTGGTCAGTGTGGAGGGTGAGTGTGTGTGTGTCAGTGTGTGTGTGTGTGTGTGTGTGTGTGTGTGTGTGTGTGTGTGTGTGTGTGTGTGTGTGTGTGTGTGTGTGTGTGTGTGTGTGTGTGTGTGTGTGTGTGTGTGTGTGTGTGTGTGTGTGTGTGTGTGTGTGTGTGTGTGTGTGTGTGTGTGTGTCAGTCGGTGTGAGTGTGTGTGTGTTGGTGTGTGTGTGTGTGTGTTTCAGTCGGTGGAGGGTGAGTGCTGTGAGAGAGGCAGACGTGTTGGTCAGGTGTGTGTGTGTGTGTGTGTGTGTGTGTCAGTGTGTGAGGGTGTGCTGTGAGAGGCAGACGTGTGTGTGTGTGTGTGTGTGTGTGACTGGATTTCAGTCGGTGGAGGGTGAGTGTTGTGAGAGAGGCAGACGTGTTGGTCAGATGTGTGTGTGTGTGTGTGTGTGTGACTGGATTTCAGTCGGTGGAGGGTGAGTGTTGTGAGAGAGTCATGTGTGTGTGTGTAAGCAGGATTTCCTCAGCGTTAATGGATGTGTAATGGGTTAAGCCCAGTGGAGTAGCACAGGGCAGGACGGATGTAATTTAATACGGTGATCAAACTTTTTTCTCTCTCTCTGTGTTCAGATGGAATGGAAGTTGACTCGAGCACAATTGCTGGACAGTTTGAGGACGCCGATGTGGATCACTGGTAAATATATACAATTGTCTTCAAAATCCAGATTGTCCAATTGCATTTCTTGTCCTGGCCAGTGTTATTTATATTCTATTATAAAAATGTGGGTTATTTAAAGAATTGGGTCTTATTTTTTATTGATTTATTTTTATTATTGTTTTTGTAATTTTGATGTGCTTTTGTAATTTTTATTAGTTATGTGTGTGTATATATATTATTTTCAAGATGAATATTATATATATTATAATTTTAAATAGTGATCGACCGATATGGATTTTTTATAACCGATACCAATTATTTGCGTGTTTATGTACCCGATAACCGATATGCAGAACCGATATTTATTTACTGTTATAAAGTAAATAAATAACAGAGTGAAGTCCATTCTTCACTTTCAGTCATCTTAACAACAACAAAAACTGTTGAAAATTAACATTTTCATGTAAAATATCAAATTACAACAATAAAAACATTTTATTTATAAAAAGCATCATCAGCAACACTGATATTAACAATAAGCAAAAGAATGTCTAATGTTTTCAAATGGAGAAAATAAAGGACAGAAGTCATATCAACTTCATTTTAAACTACAGTTTTAGGTTTATAAGCTGTTTAATAGACTAAAGAGTGAAGATTCACTGAATAATATTCTCTGGAATATTGAAATAAGCTATAACAAACAAAACATCGTATTTTATTGCATTTCTTAACTGGTATGTTTTATCAGAATTATTAAAATGTTTTTGTCATTCTAGATTATGAAAACTGCTGACAGCGCGGTTTATCTATTTACACAGAACTATACTCAAACTGCGATCGCTTGCGGAGATAATACATAATTAATATTGATAGAGATGTATTTATTTAGATGTTTATTGGTGAAATAATGGTTATATAGTAAATGTTAATATAATTTAACAAGTGAGTCTTGTATAAAGTGACATACGGTGGCCGTGCTGAGCATCAACCGCTGAGTGAACAGGAATATGAAAGCGGCTTCACGAGACTAATGATGAGCAATATATAACAGAGAATTAAATTCAGCGCTTTTATTTCCAACATGCGCTCATTCATGGCTGTATTATTTAATTCATGCACAGTTACGTCTTTATTGGGAAAGAGTGACGGATTATCTTACGTGACTCCGTGAGTTCGTCTCTATTTCTTAGAGCCAAGCTGCATAAACTGCATATCAGGCATTTATGTAATACATCCAATCTGTGCATTAATGGCTGTTATGTTAAATAAAGTTTACTAACTACAGCAAATCAAGTACCTGGACGCCGTTGTTGTTGTCTCGTCTCCCCTCAGACGCGCTGCAATAGCAATCCTGCGCGCAATTCTCAAAACAACCACACGATGGCGGCATTTATCGGTGAATCCGATATTACAAAACCGATATCCGATTATGGTAAAATGCTTAAATATCGGGAAAATATCGATATATCGGTCGATCTATAATTTTAAATATTAGTATTGTTTTTTAAATCTTTTAAGTTTTATTTGTACTTAAGTTGTAGTTTAGTAATTTTTTGCTTTTGTCTTTTTTATTATTTTTTGTTTAACTTCTCTTATTTGTTTTTTTTAATATTTATATTATTTTTTAAAGGATTTTATTTTTATTTTTTTGTAATTTAATTAGTTTTTGTTTAAATATTTATGTTAGTTTTTTTTTTATCCATTTTTATTTTTTGTTTCGGCTGCAATTTTAGTTATTTTGTGCTTTTATTTTTGTTAGCTTTTGTTGAAATATTTATCAGTTTTTCATATTATCATTATTTTCTGAAACATTTCATTCTATATAGATTTTATTTAATGTAGATTTTGGTCATTTTAATACTTCAGCTTAAACTTGTTTATTTCAATAGTTGCCAAGGCAATGTTTTACATTTTCAAGTTTCAATTTTTCATCTATTTATATTTTAGTTAATCTTTATTTCAGTTACTGAATGCTATTTTTAATAGCTTGCTTTAATTGACAAAAACAACACTGGTTCTGGACAGGAACTGATGGAAGTTGACCGTCAGAACTAGGGTTGGGTACCGAAACCCGGTACCAACATGGCACCGGTACCTATGGAACTGGTATGTACCGAACCAAATCAGAACGCAGATTTTACCAATGATTAATTGGTAATTTTTTATTTTTACAAGTATTGGTTCAGGCACCGGTAACGTTTTAAAAGTATCGATTTGGCACCGGTATCGAAAAACCCCCAAACGATACCCAACCCTAGTCAGAACTGACCAGCCAACTTTCACTCTTCAAGAAATAATCAATTGCATCATTATTTACACCTCGCTGTCGTTCCAAACCCGTACGCTTCTCGTCAGAATGATGACTGCATTGCTGCTGTTGTGTGGCTCCTTGTCGAAGCTCCTGTGTGAATCTGAATTCTTCAATCTGTTGACAGATGAGCTGCGTTTCTGTGCGGCTGATTGAAGCACTTCAGTGAGGCATGCTGGGATACCGGCTGACTCTCAGAGCTCTTATCGTTTCTGTCTCTCCTTGCTTGAATTTAATGGTCTGTTTCACACCACGGTCGTACATTTGCAGATCCACGGCCCTGTGTAGCTCCCACTAATGTATTTTGTAGTTTTCCCGGAAGACCAGCTTCCAGAATGATCCTCCTCAGTGGAGTGATGTTTGTTAGAGATTTCAATAAATACAGCTGTTTTTGTACCAAAGCCTCATTTTTGTTCCATATTTGGTGTTTTGTTTTTCTATGAAATGTTGGGTGGTTTTTTATAATGTGTTGAAGTGTACTAAAATACTGATTTAGCTCATTTTGGCTCGTTCTCCGCTTGTATTTATAGTCTGATGTTTATGAGACATGCTTCTGTAATTATTTCCTCTCGGGAAAGCAATGATTTTATCACTGAATTCACCCTGCAGTCATATGGGTGAATCTGTCAAGAAATGTCTGGGTGATTTCAAAATCAACGACGGATATGAGATCATATTCTTTGTGAAGAAAATCAAGCCTGTTTTTAGGTTCATTAAGACTTTATTTATTTTTGTGTTGTGCATAACAGGGTTATTATCATTAACTAAAATAATACAAATGCTTTGCTTGATATGAAATACATTAACTGTAACAAAATGTAAAAAAAAAAAACTAAAATCTAAATGACAGAAAACACAATAATTACTAAAAGTATTCATTATGGCAGTATTTGTTACAATATTGTTTTTAAAACTCATTACTGAGAGTAATGGGAGTTAAGAAAAATCCAGATACATTAAGGTAAGCACGAATAATTGTCATTAAAATGATAAAAGACAAGGTATTTTATTTGTCTTTTATCCAAAATATAATGACTGTTTTTGGTTATGGGATGAAATGTGACCTTGACGCTGATTTTCTGAGGCTGACCATTAGAGATTGTATTTTTTGGCATAAGGACTTCTCTTTCCTTTGCTTGTGCTGATTGTGACTTTCCTCCGGTTTATACCCTTCTATTATTCAGTGCTGTAATCGGACAGATCTTCTGTGCTTTATCATGAATGAATGAATGTGTTTTGCAGTGCTGGAGATTGTGTTATTTCTGTCTCTGTTGATTAGGACTTGGTCCCAATGACAGATTACAGCAGCGAGCGCTGGCACACAGAACAGACCCAGGCTGAGCAGCTTGCACAAGTGCAAAATGTCTATTTATATATCTTAAAAGCATATCTGTTGGCCTCTAAATGAACTCCATACTTATTCTCATGAGACTCGGGCGTGATTGTGCGGAGATGATCTTGCTAATGATTCACTCACGATACTTTACGCACACCTGCTAAATCTTCCTCTCAATCTTTTAGAGATCAATATTTCTGAAGGGTATCAGTGCTTTTGTAATTAAAGCACCCTGAATCATCCTATCATTAGTGTATTTCACACATTAAGAAAACTTGAAACGATTTATCAATTCGCACTCAATGTAAGATTAAAGGAACAGCTCACCCAAAAATGAAATTGACTCCCTCTCAGACCATCCAAGATTTTGAGTTTGTTTCTTCATGGTAGCAGATTTGGAGGAGTGTAGCATTGCATCTCTTGCTCAGCAGTGGATGGGTGCCGTCAGAATGAGAGTCCAAACAACTGATAAAAACATCACAATAATCTACACCACTCCAGTACATCAATTAATGTCTTGAGAAGCGACAGTTCAAAGTTAAAAACGTCTTAATGATGGATTTGTTTCTTTGTCTTAAGACAGCGGTTCTCAATTCCAGTCCTCACGCCCCCCCCGCTCTGCATATTTCGTATGTTACTCTTATCGCTTCAGATGTTTGTTCTATTCGAACGTAAGTGCCCTGCGAAGTGGACATCACAGGATATTCCGCCATGATTCCAGTTCGAAGCGAACGTATATATTCCATTCAAAGTGCATTGAAGTGTGCAAGAGACGTGAATTAACATTGTATATATTTACAGAGGTATATGATGTCACACTCGTCCGTGCGTGAAGACGTTGCGCAGCGCAAATCCATGAATGAATGTTCCGAAATAAAGTAAACTTCAGCGATTTCCCCTGCTCAGGGAGTAGGGAGCAATGGACCCCTGTGTAGGGAGCTGTGTAGGGACCCTGTGTAGGGAGCAATGGACCCTGTGTAGGGAGCAATGGACCCTGTGTAGGAGCAATGGACCCAGCAATGTCAATCGGAACACAGTTCAATGCACGGAGCGCACTTCTAACAAGCTGATTATCTGAATCAGGTGTGTTAACAAAGAGAGACATGCAAAATAATGCAGAGCGGGGGGGCACGAGGACTGGAATCTCTGTACCCAGCAAAACCGGAGGAGGAAGCAATGACCCGGAAAAGTGGAGGATGAGGGGGAGAGATTCCTGCCCACGTGCCCCCCCCTCTGCATAGGGAGCATGATCTCTCTTTTGTTTAACACACCTGATCAGATAAACAGCTGTTAGAATGCGCTCCGTTCATGAACTGTGTTCCGATTGACAAGTCTCCTACACAGGGTCCATTCTCCCTACAACAGTCCATTGCTCCCTACACATTGTCCATTGCTCCCTAAACAGGTCCATTGCTCCCTACTCCTGAGCAGGGAAATCCGCTGGTTTACTTTATTTCCGAACATTCATTCAGGATTATGCGCTGAGCACGTCCTTCAGCCGACGAGTGTGACATCAAATCCTCTGTAATAATACAATGTTAATTCCGTCATGACACTTCACAGCACTTCGAATGGAATATAAACGTTCGCTTCGAACTGGAATCATGACGGATATCCTGTGATGTCCAC
>CM049809.1:1430389-1471327 GCA_027422405.1 Ptychobarbus kaznakovi | reverse complement strand
ACACACACACACCACACCTGAGATGCTTCTCCATGACATTTCGCTCATCCAATTACAGAGAGAGAGAGTCCTGTTTTCCGAAGAGGACGTCCATGACATGTTTTCACCTTTTGAGTGCCTCCAGCTACAAGATAAGCCCCCCCCTCTCTCTCTCCCTCACACACACACACGCACGCACCACGCACGCACGCACGCACGCACGCACGCACGCACGCACGCACGCACGCACGCACGCACGCACGCACGCACGCACACACACACACACACACACACACACACACACACACCACAACACACACAAACACACACACACACACCATCACACACACACACACACAACACACACACACACACCACTCCAGCAGGCTATCATCATGGAAAAATGCAGAAGTCACAGCTGCACGAGGGGTAGAATGAATGAATGAATGTAAACGTGAGAGAGTTTGTTGTTTATCAACCTGTTTATATGGCACATTTACAATGGTCACTGTGTATTACAGTAATTAAAAAAAAATGTATGCATAACACAAAGACAACCACAAGATGCTACAAGATACTGATGCAAAATAAATATTTACAGACTTATACAGTTGGTTATATCACCCAATGAACATTTATTTAATTCATTCTACCTCATTCCTTCAATCACATATCAACACCCTGGCAACCAATCAAAATAAAAAATATATTGGCCTAGTGGATAGAGCGTCGGACTTGTAACCCGAGGTTGTGGGTTCGAATCTCGGCTCTGGCAGGAATTGTCCACGACTGAGGTGAGACCCTTGAGCAAGGCACCGGACCCCTAACTGCTCACCCGGGCGCTGCGCAGCGTGTGCGCACTTGGATGGGTTAAATGCAGAGCACAAATTTCACTGCTGGTTATACTCTGTATAACTGTGTATGTGACAAATAACAAATTCTAATTCTTCTAATTCTACACTAGCAACCACACAGAAATACTCTAAACCACTCATGACATCCTAGCAGATAGCAATGTCATAGCAACCACTTACAATGCCCTAGCAACCAATCACAACACCGTAGCATCCACATAGCAACACTCTGGCTACCCCTGTGCACTGTACAACCCTAGCACTGTGGTGTGTGGGAACGGCACCACTGGCAGTGTTCGTAATGCGGTTCTCAGGTGTTGTTGTTGTGAAGCAGCTCATTTATGAACATGAATTCTAAGCAGCTCCTCCTGCATAATGCATTTTCTTGCTCTCGTTATGTGTTTGTTTGTGAGGCGGCTGTTTGTTTTTGAGGTGGTTGTTGGCTCACTAGTTTGTTGTTTGCTCAAAGAATCCCTCTCAGAAGTGGGGAAGTGCCATCTGGCCACACACACACACACACAAACACACACACACACACACACACACAGACACACAGACACACAGACACAGACACACACACACACACACACACCACACACACACACACACACACACACACACACACACACACACACACACACACACACACACACCACTCATGACACATTAACGTGAGAGAGAGAGAGAGTGCGGATGTTAGATCATGTTGTATTAGACAGCTGCAGTATAACATGCCGGTCTGAATTAGTCTTTTTTCTTGCACCCTGCCCAACTCACTGAGATTCAACTCTTATAGGAGACCGTTGCTAGTATGTGTTAACATTGAGCTAGCACGATTTAGCATAGCATGTTTTACCAAGTTGCTTACATGAATTAGCATGTTGTTAGCATGATTTAGAGTATTCACAAAACACACAAAATGCCTCACAGTAGCATATCATGTTTTACACTGCTAACATGAATTAGCATGTTGTTAGCATGATTTAGAGTATTCATAAAACACAAAATGCCTCACAGTAGCATATTATGTTTTACACTGCTAACATGATTTAGCATGTTGCTTACATGTTTTAACACTTTGTTAACAACATGTTAGGATTTAACATGTTGCTAGTATGTGTTAGCATGTAGCTAGTATGATATAACACATTGCTAGCATGATTTATCATGTTGATAGCATAACTACGTTGCTAACATGAATTAGCATCTTGCTAGTGTAATTTAACATTTTATAACACATCGGTGACATTTATTATGTTGCTAACATGATTAGCACATTGCTAACATAAATTAGCATGTTGCCAGCATGATTAAGAATGTTCACAAAATACCTCAAAGAAAGGAAATCCTAATATGGACAAAGGCATCCAGTTATCGCTGTAACTGAATATAAAGAAGTTAGAAACACTTTAACTGATCAAACGTGAATTCAATAAACACAGAGACGGCAATATGGTTTATCTGCATTCTTCAAGCCATCTCGGTATTTTTCATAAAATGTAATAAGTCGATTCGTAATGCAATGCTAATCGACAAAGCATATTACAGTAAAATACTATTAATACATTTTTGGCCTCGTTCTATGATAAGAAGCCACAATCAGTCATCAAAAGAAGTTATTTCAAATACTCAACTGATCTTATGAAGTGAGGTTTGAAGTAAAATATGTTATTTAAATATGTTATTTTGTTGGATAACAGGTTTATATAATGCTTCTCATCACACTTCGTGTGCGTGAACTCGCTGTCAGAGAGAAGAGAAGAGAAAGCGCAGCTGGTATGGTATCAATACAGTGAAAAAGGGTAGCTACTGAGACCATTTTAGATATTTCAGTATTGAAAAACATCTATTTTTAACAACACTAAGGACTCACAAATGAGAGCTCTTCATATACATCATATTTTAATTTTCTCCACCCTCTCTGACCATTACAATTAAATTTAGCATTTTTGCTGCCGCACCTTTAAGAACATGTTTTACATGTGACAACATTTTATTCTTTATCAATGCAATCAAATAAGGATGGAAAAAAGCATGCTTTTGTCCCATTCCCTCCTTTTTTAGGCAGGAGAAGTCATGACAGCACACAAGCAAGTGTTTAGGATCACAAACAGTTTGCAAACGATGCCTTGTTTGCTGGAATCCTTTCTTTTATCTGTCTCCTTCTCTCCATCAGCACAGGGGACCAAAGGACGCCAGCTACACTGTACAAACGCACTCCAGCAGATAAACAGAGCACAGAAGAGCAAAGATAGTTCTTCTGTCCAGCAGACAGCGAATGTTCTCACGCCTACACTTAACCCCACTGAGGAACCAAATACACAACTTCACATGAACACACCACTGCCACAAACACACACACAACACACACACACAACACACACAACACACACACACACACACACACACACACACACACACACACACACACACACACACACACACACACACACACACACACACACACACACACACACCATCTATGAAAATGCTGCACATTTACAAGAAGAGCTGCTTTTAAGGAAAAGTCAAAGATAAAATTTAAATCTCATCATTTATTCTTCTTCATATTGTTTGAAATCATAAAAAGGTACCAAATCACCATAAAAATATTTTATAAATGACCATAAAAGAAGTCATTACAACTCATATAACATATACATATTCAAAGTCTTATGAAGTGCAAATCTGACGCTACTTTTACTCACTCATGTGCATATTCAATCTATCACAACATTTTAGACTACTGAAAAATACAGAAAAAAATACGTTTCTGTATTTAGTTTTGTCTATTTTTAATAATAAATAATAAAAAAATAAACACAAATATGCATATATAATATGCACATATACTTACATTATAATTTACATCCAACAAGTTTATATATATATATATACTAAAAGTACTAAATAAAGTACAGTATGATATATATATAATATATATATATATATAATTTTGCTCTGTGAAGTCTCTACAGGTGTGTTGTGCATGTGTGGCATTCTCTCTGTCAGTATAATGAATTAAAGTGATGGTATAATCAGTGCTGGTAAGCTTAAAAACTGTCTTTTATAACCATTTACTATGGCCGTTGCATAACTAAAGAACAAAGTATGATTCTCAGAGTATGAGCTTCAAAGTACAGTCACCAGAAACATTTAATCTCTCGCTCTCTGTATCTCACTCTTTAGGATCTCTGTTATCTGTGCTTGAGTGTATTTATGTTTCTATCACAGATATCAGCCGCTGAGTGAGACAGACCACAGCACCAGTGAGTGTATCTGAGAAGGTTTATCTCTAAACGAGACAAAGTGAACTGGTAAAGAGGGTATTTTAGTGTGTGTGATAAAGTGAGAGGGATAGTGTAAGTGGAAGCCGTCTACCATCACGTAATGAAAGGTAACCAATGTACAGGCTATAATACCAGCACTATTTTGTGCTGCACGCACACACAAACACACGCGTCACCTCCTGCTCAGACGCCAACCATTATCCCTCAGCAGCAGGTGAGTAATCAGCAATGGAGAGAGCTGAATGAAAGCTGCTCAATCCCCTACAGCCAATCTGACCCGGAGAAAGAGAGACCCGAGGGTTGTGTAAAAGGAAATAAAGAGAGAAACAGAGCAAAAGAAAAAGAGATAGAACATTGGCTGGATCAAAAATACACACACACACTCAGTGAAAACCTAAAATGACTGTTGCATGGCATTTATATGCTAATGTCATCTTTAGCACCCCTTAAGGCGACACTGGAATCGCAGTGCCTACATTAATTGCACATTTTAAAAATGCAAAGGCAACATTAAATCTTTTGTTGCTTTCCATTGAGAATGTTTCAGAAAGAAATCACATAGTCAAAATCATTCTTAAAGGCAGTTCACACAAAAAATAAAATTTGCAGAAAATGCCTCAACCTGAGGCCATGTATGAGTTTGTTTCTTCATCAGATTTTGGAGAAATGTAGCATTGCATCACTTCCTCACAGTGGATATTCTGCAGTGAATGGTGCCGTCAGAATGAGAGTCCAAACAGCTGATAAAAAACATCACAATAATCCACAAATAATCCACACCACTCCAGTCCATCAATAAACATCTTGAGAAGCGAACAGAAACAAATCCATCATTAAGATGATTTTAAACTTCCTCTATCCATAATAACGCTTCCTCAAGTGAAAAAGTTGTCAGGAGAGACATCTGCACAGATCAAGCACCGTTTACAATCCAATACAGCTCTAAACAAATATGTGTGTGGATTTTGATGTGAGAGGACAACAGGAGATGGACGTTTTCACTGGAGGAAGCGTTGTTATGGATTTAAGGCTCATATTTTAGCTGGAAACAAGTTAAAAACGCATTGATGATGAATTTGTTTCTTACAAACATGCAGCTTTTGGCTTATCAAGATGTTAATTGATGGACTGGAGTGGTGTGGATTACTTGTGGATTATTGTGATGTTTTTATCAGTTGTTTGGACTCTCATTCTGACGGCACCCATTCACTGCAGAGGATCCATTGGGGAGGAAGTGATGCAATGATACATTTCTCCAAATATGATGAAGAAACAAACTCATCTACATTTTGGATGACCTGAGGGTGAACACATTGTCAGCAAATTTCCATTTTTGGGTGAACCCTTCTTCTGAGAGCAACCATCGTCTCCTCAGAATAAAATTGACTTTAGTCCACACATACTGTGCAGAAAAAAAACAACATTTGGTCATTGAAAACATGTGTGTGTGTGTGTGTTTGCATGTGTTTCAGGTCTAACTTGCTACTGTCTTGTCATCCGTGGCTTTAACCGAAACTGAAATACACAGACAAGATCACAGCACACACACATCACACAACACACACACATCAGAGACAGGGGACTTACCCCTTCTACATGACTACACACCACACCACACACACAACACACACACACACACACACACACACACACACACACACCACACACACACACACACACACACACACACACACACCACACACACACACACACACACACACACACAACACACACACACACACACACACACACACCACACACACACACACACACAACACACACACCACACACACACACAAACAACACACACACACACACACACAACACACACTCACACAACACAACACACACACACACACACACAGGTGTGTGGTTGTGAGTGTAAGCGAGCGACGCCGCTTAGCCATCTTATCTGCTCATGTCTGAACTTTGAGAGAGGCTGTCAATCATCTTTCTATTGAGCCTTTAAGCAAACAGTCTCCAAAACACTGCAAATGACAAATAAATGATCGACACATGATTTCCATATGAATGTTTGTCATGAGAATTAAATGAACTCACAGAGACTCTAGGCTTTTGAGGGGACATGACATGGATGCTTTAATAGAACCATTTAAGATCCCTGCACACATTAAATGGGTAAAGATGCCTGAAACCTGAAGGATGTGTTTGATCTAAAAGAGGAAATCACAATTCTGTCATCGTTTATAGTATGTTGCTCACCAGAAAGAGACACGACTGCCAATTCTGCTTGGTCAATACAAATCGAGTCTATCTGCAAGAAATGAAGCATGTCATGGAAAGGAGGAACTGATCCATCTTTCAGAAGTGCTGACACCTTATATATGTGTCTCCTCTTGCCAAGGCTGTAAATTGGTGTCGTGTAGACTAGATTTGAAAGAAAGATGAAAAATAACATGTTCAACCCGATACTGAAACGAAAAACACAAGCGCTGCACGCAGACTAACAGCAAAACTCACGAAGCATTACATCAATGTTGTTAAATAAACTAAAGCTAAAACTATTAAAAATCATTTTAATTCATTGAAATATGGCTAAAATAAACAAACTTATACACATGGAAAAAAGTTGAAGAACTAAAATGACTTAAAGTGAAATAAACAGAAAAGCTGGATCGAAATACTTAAAAATGAAATAAAATAACATCATTAAAACTTCATAAATGCTATAACATAAATATTAAAATTACAATATTTTTATATAATACTACTATAACACACCAAATACTTGTAGCATTACAAAAATAAATATATTCAGTATTATAAATATAGTGATAAAATGTATCTGCATTGCGCTAATATTTACACATCATATGAACTTCAGAGGCAATAATCACAGAGATTTGCTCCACTTATTGTGTCTGAACACATACAGTGTTTAATTTCAGCACCAGTCACAGCATCAAACTTCAAAAACAAACTCGTTTTCGATCAGGTTTATGATAATCACTCCCATCGCCCCGCCCCCTGTCCGTCATTGGCAAAACAGACAGTTAATCCCGCCTCAAACTCACACCATTGGTTGAGTCAGATGATGTCATGTCAGAGGACTCAAACAAACAGAGAAAGCATTTAAACAAACAGCAGCTCACTAATAATTGTGTTCCTGTGTGGCTCAGTGGTAGAGCACTGCGTCAGCAGCGCAAAAGGTTGTGGGTTCGATTCCCAGGGAACACACATACTGATGAAAATGTATAACCTGAATGCTTTTGATAAAATTCTCGGCTAAATGCATAAATGTAAATGTAGAATTGTCTATCCGCATTCTGCTGGGATACGAGAATATAACACAAAGTCACTTTAACACAAAGTCTTTGCATGATCAGTGAAATGTGATGTGAAACACTGGCAGATGCACTTCGAGGGTCACAGTCCTCAAACACAAAAGCATTAGCAGGCGAGCAGCGTTGGCATGTTTCCCGTTCGCTAACCTCTCTGTAAGTGAGCCTAGGTCACCGCGCCGGCATTATTTCAATCACTCTGCGGCTTCATCCCTCCCTCTGTCTCTTCTCGTCCCATCAGCAGCTCATCCCCATCCCTCCATTAAATAAATTGCGTTGTAATAATCCGCTGTGATATCCCTGATATTGATGGCCTTTTTGATTACCCCTCTTTCAGTCCATCCAGGACACTCGATAATTCCCACTTTACCTTCACCGAATTAGAGCACCAGGATTCGGTCACTCTTTCAGTAGTTTTTGTACATTTTTACATCAAAGATATTACATTCTTCATTTTTGAAGCATTACATTTGTTAAGAATGGACTCCTTTAAAATGAACAGTACCTTATTTAACAAAAAAACAGACATTAACTGGCCAAATATGTCCGTCTAACGCATCTGTACACAACTATTTTAAAAAGTAGAATGAATATAACAATAAAAAAAAGAAAACTACAAAAGCACCTTCCATCATGAGATGGCTTGAATCATACGTAACACTCACATTCATTATTGTAGAAGAAGAAGAAGGAGAAGAAGAAGAAGAAGAAGAATAGAAGGAGAAGAAAAGATGATGATGAAGAAGGAGCAGAAGAAGATGATGAAGAAGATGAAGAAGAGAAAAGAAGGAACTGAAGAAGATGATGAAAAAGCTGAATAATAAAAGGAAGCATAAAGGGGTGAAAGAATAAAAACAGAAGAGAAAAGAAGAAAACGGTGACGGAAGAAAAAGAAGATAAAGGAGGAAGAAGAAGAGAAAGTAGAAGAAGAGAAAATAAAATAAAAGGGTGATGAATAAGAAGAACAAAGAAGCAGAATAAGAAAAAGAAGAGAAAAGATGAAGAAGAATTTAAGAAAAGCTGAAGAAGAAAAGAAACAGAACAGGGAAGATGAAGATGAAGTGAAGAATAAAAGGAAGCAGAAGAAGAGAGAAGAAGGACAAAAGAAAATGAAGAATGGAGAAGTAGAAGAAGATGATGCAGAACAAGAGAAAGAAGCAGAAGAAGAGAAAATAAGAAGCAAAAGGACGAAGAAGCAGAAAGAGAAAACTAGAAAAAGGATGATGATGACGGATGAAAAACAAGTATTTATAATCTAAATAATGATGGTATATATGATAGGTATTATGCTAATGTTAATGAGAAATCAGCTGTGCCCTGTAGTAATGTAATACACTGTCTGGTGTCTCTGTTGGACTGTGATACGTGTGTGTGAGCAGGTATGGGACCGGTCCGTCTCGTCTCATTCACAAATAAATCAGCTGCGCCAACCTGCAAGACCCAAACAAATCAATAGAGAAACGCAGCCAACAATCAAGTGCAATCATAACCCAGGGAGAGGATCAGACACTGTCATTGTGTGAGTGTGTGAGTGTGTGTGTGTGTGTGTGTGAGTGTGTGTGTGTGTGTGTGTGTGTGTGTGTGTGTGTGTGTGTGTGTGTGTGTGTGTGTGTGTGTGTGTGTGTGTGTGTGTGTGTGTGTGTGTGTGTGTGTGTGTGTGTGTGTGTGTGTGTGTGTGTGTGTGTGTGTGTGTTGTGTGTGTGTGTGTGTGTGTGTGTGTGTGTGTGTGTGTGTGTGTGTGTGTGTGTGTGTGTGTGTGTGTGTGGTGTGTGTGAGTGTGTGTGTGTGTGTGTGTGTGTGTGTGTGTGTGTGTGTGTGTGTGTGTGTGAGTGTGTGTGTGTGTGTGTGTGTGTGTGTGAGTGTGTGTGTGTGTGTGAGTGTGTGTGTGTGTGAGTGTGTGTGTGTGTGTGTGTGTGTGTGAGTGTGTGTGTGTGTGTGTGTGTGTGTGTGTGTGTGTGTGGTGTGTGTGTGTGTGTGTGTCAGTGTGAGTGTGTGTTGTGTGAGTGCGTGTGTTGCGTGTGTGTGTGTGTGTGTGTGTGTGTGTGTGTACTGTACATACTCCAGTGCACTGCAAAACCCTTCAGCTCCTACATCAATTACTCCTGTCCTACAAACTAATCAAACCAGCATCTGTCTCCTCACTGAAATTCATATATTTATCAATTCTTTGAGTCAACCTAAATATTATGGATGGCTTTTATCAACAAACTGTACAGCATTGATGTTCTTAATATTCTTAAAGCCAACATTAAATAAAATTCACAACCCATTTTACAGTCAACTATACATTGGAAATGATAAAATGATGAAAATAATGAATATCAGATATCAAGACCTATTATTATAATCAAGACCTATATTATTATTATAATTATTATTAAATAATAATAATAACAATTATTATTAGTATTATTGTTGTTGTTGCTGCTGCTGTTAAAACAATATTTTAATAATATATTGCAATAAGAAAGATAAAATCTGCAAAAAAATGAAAAAAGTAAATTCTTCACTAATGTCTTAAATAATAATAATAATATTATTTATTATTTCAATAATATAAAATGCAATAAGAAAGCTAAAATTAGTTTTTCCTTCTAATAATTTTTTTTCTATTGACACACATAGTTTCAGTATATAAAAATTATACAAAATATTTATACATGAAAATATATTCCTGTTTTTATATTTTAGCAATAATAGAATATCTGAGGGTCAGTGGCATCAAAAGTTTGAAAAGTTGAAAAAAGAAAGTTTGTTTAAGTGATGGTGCTATTTTATGTTATTAAATATTATAACTAAGTTATTATATGTTATACAAAATAGGGGGGGGGGGATTTAAGGTCATACACATCACATGAAGAAGAAGAAGATTTACCACACTGGAACAAAAAGAGTGAATGAAAGCGAGACAGTCAGAATATTAATGCCATTAATATTTTTTTCCAAGGGAAGTGTGCTGATCACTTTGGTTTGGTTTAGTCACTCTTACAGTACAAAATCATATCTGCTGGAATAAATCCAACCCTGTGAAGAACGGATGAAGAAAACGATGCAAACGTGTGACACAAGAATATTTGATCCAGAAAGCCACAGTCTCTGTCTGAACCTGGAGAAAACATCAAGCTCTAATGTGCATTCTGTATTCTAAAGCTGCTCCACTTTGCTTTAATAAATTCAACCATTAAAGAACATACACTGAAGTTACAATACCATGCATGCCGATTATGATCAGACATTCAATGCATTGCCCATTTGAGTCATGCATCTGTGACATTAGTGAATATAGCATGTGGTGACATGTGACTAGAGAGAGAAAATAAACCAGCCAGAGATGACTTCCTTCTTATTTTCTGCGGTGAAGGTAAGTCCCTTTTGGGAGACGTGCGGCTGCTTGTGCAGGATGAACAAAAGAATGGAAAGAGAAGTTTGTGTGAGAAAGAGAGATGAGCAATAGAGGTGGAATTAGTGGAAAGACTCATCAGACCAAATGAACCCCTAATGATTGCTCATGTCCAAAGCACTCACAGACTTGGCTTGTTAGACTGTGATGGATTAACAACATCTTCAGCACAAAAACATGAGAATGTTTTCTCTCATTCCCTCTCGAGGGCCTCAACACTGCACTTTTAACCCCCAGAATGCATTATGAATGCAAAGTTAATGGGTTAGTTCTCATAAAAATCATTATTCGGTCATCATTTGCACACCCTCGTGTTGTTCCAAACCTGTCTGACGTTCTACGCTCCGCAGGAACACAAAAGAAGATATTTTGAAGAACGCTTCGGTGTCCAAAGGATCTTTTTCTGTGTTCCACCAATAAAAGTTTGTGTTGCTTTAACATCCATTTGGGATCGCAACATGCACTAAACATTGTGTTCCTGTGGCTCAGTGGTAGAGCATTGCGTTAAGCGAAAGGTGGGTTCTTCCCGGGTAATGAATTGATAACTAAATGTATTGCGCATCAAAATAAAGGTTTGCTGGTTTATAGTTTGAAAAAATAGAAATTAATAAATTCATTCTACAGCTATAGTGTCAAATAAATGATTATTTTCACATTATTTTTCAAATGTATATATATATATATATATATATTCCCCCCAAATCTTGCAGCCCTGGTCATACAGGTTTGAAACAACATGATGGAGAGTAAATTATTTATTGGGTGAACCATGAATAAAAAAATATATATTTGAGTCAAAAATGCTGTATACATTTAAAAAACAAACTTACAGAAATTAATGAAAGGCACGTCTGATGTCGATATTAAAACTAACAAAGTCTAAATGTTAAATGTCTAAATCTAAATGTACTTAAATGTTACATAAATGCTACAAAAATAGATGTAATGCATAAAATGAAGGGCACTATAGAAAAATCAATTCTATCTTAACTAAGGCGTTTCCTCTTCCATTTAAAAGCTCAGTTTGCCAGGATAAGATAAATACAAGATAAGAAAATACTTTAAAGTTGGAAATATGACTATAGATTTGATTATAGTGCCATTTTTGCTCTCAGAAAACATCTTCCTGTCCTGCAAAACTCATAATATTTAATATCTGAGACGATAATGCCTGAAGTGACAAGCATCAGCATCTCAGTATCCACACAAGCTCTTCCTTCCTGCTACTGATCACATGACTAATAGAACTTCCTGTGCACTAATTCACAGTATAAATGCATTTAGACTTAGCCTGATCTGTCATAACATCATTTCACTTCAGTCAGCCTCACTAGCATATGAGTACATAACACGTCTTATACTGTAGATGTGGCCCTTGCAGCACACAGTCATGCATTACGGTGTCCATTACAGCATAATTCTCTTAGTGAGCAGGGGGAGGAAACAGGCAACATGCACTCAATCTGTAATTATTTTACACAACATTAGTGATACTGCTACTAAAACTGATTATATTAATGTGCAAAAAGGACTTTGCCAAGCGTTCATTTTAAGCAGGGTTATTATAGCTATCTAAAACTGAAACTAACATTTAAAACATTATAAAAGTATGCTTGTTGCTTGAAATAAAATAAATGATAAATGAAATGAAATATAATTATATAACGCATTTCAGCTAGTTGCCAGAGGCAAAACTTACAGACTGCAGCTTTAAATTGGCAGCATAACATCTATAAATACTGTATAAGCTTTATAAATATCTATAAAGTAATGGCAAATAATAATGCATATTAATTTTAAACAACATTGTTGTTTTCTTCAATGCATTTCTTATTTAACCCCATAATTAAAATAAATAAACACGACCCAGAAATGCTCTTTTTGGATTGTTATTATGAAATGCACACCTCAGATCTGAACGAAATCCTTGCTCTGAACCACTTTCTCAGGTCAATTCAAAAGGATGAAGCTCAGACTCCTTGACATTTCAATTACTGTGGTCACTGTCTCTTATGAGGTGTGCGGTCAGCGCCGAGTGGATCTCACTCATTAGAGCCGGAGAGTGTCTGATCTGCGCTGATCAGTAATGTGTGACCTGCAGAAGAGATGAAGGCATCAATCGAATGACTAAATTACAGTGATACGGATAAATCTGTGCATACGGATGGATGGAGACATTGAGGATTTTAATAACAGGTTCTGTAATCACTGAGTCGCCGGGTTTAAGTGCGGGTTCATTTTTATGCATACGGCAAAACACTAATTACATGCCCATTATGCATCAGCAAACATAAGCCACCCCGATGCAAATGAAAACACAAAACTTCCTTTATTTGTCATCTCCTGCGGAGGCAAGGTATGAGAGGAAGATGACTCAATGACTTGGGAATTGATTCTGCAAGTACTTTAAGAGCATGACAAGATAAATATAAGGTCGGATGACACGCTGCACAGAAGAGGATTTTGGAAGTGAGGATGAGTGGATTGTGTAAGGAATGGGCTGAAGACATAGAGGAGGGACCAGAGAAGCTCTGTCTCAACACTCACAGTAGTTAGCTGCCTACCTAGACAGCATTGTAAAGTGGCAAAAGCAGTCGAAAATGTAAGCAGCAACATACTGCTGGTTCGATCAAACTGCAAGGCATCACCACGTGCTGATCACAGAAGCAATCTCACAATATATCGTAACAGATTCAGTAAACTAATCCAAGATGGTGAAGAGTGACAACAATTAAATAATAGTTCAGCATGTGGAGTTACAAGAGTGAAGATATTCAGTGTTAAAAATAAAAAACTGTGATTAAATACAATTATATTTGATTTAATATTCAAGTATTCATGAAATACATCAAATCAAAATTAAAAACTGACTTTTACTTTTTTCTAATTTCTTTTTAAATATTTGTATTTCTTGTTATTGTTATTTATCTCTCAAGCACCTTTTAAGATTAAAAAAAAAGTAAAGTATGCAAAGCACTTTGAATTCAGTGTGTATTGAATACAGTAAATAAGCAAAATAAATGAAATATATTAAGTATTTCTTTCTTTTTAATGCTATTTTTATTTCTAATGCACCTTTTATAATTTTTTATCATTTTACAGTATATTTTACAGCACATTTTATTATTTTTAACCATTTTACAGAATGTAAAGCACTTTGAATTAACAATATGTATGAAATACAATAAAGACACAAAATATTAAATATTAAACATTGCTTGGCTATTTATTGTTATTTTTATTTCTCACTCTTTATAGTTTTTAGATATTGTTTCTGAATTTAAAGCACTTTGAGTTACCAATGTGCATGAAATAAAATAAAACTAAATAAACTTTATTAAATATTTATTTTAATTTTTTTCATGCATCTTTTAATAATAAATAAATAAACGAATGCAATATTGTGTCATGTTTCTTGTTGTTCTTCAAGATAATAGTGTTATTTGTGTGTTACTACAGAACGAACAGGGGTCACTGAAATACCCAAGGCTCAGTCTTAAGAATGCTGTGTGGCCTTTATCTCCAGTAACGATGCTCTGGTGTGTGACCTTGCTGTGGTAATTACGGCGGTATATGCAGGAGGAGATTAAGCTTGTAATCATTGCTGGGAATTCAGTCTATTGTGTTCAGAGGGAGAGAAGCAACGTTATTATTATCTGTGCCACAGCAACAATGTGAGAATAATACCCGCATGCCTATAAAAGAGCTGTAATACAGTGTGCTTAAAGGAACAGTTCAGGCAAAATCTGTCACTATTATATGCTGTTTTTTTTCTGTGAAAGATAAAACATGAATCTTTACACAGGTCTTTTCCATAATAATCTTCCCCTCCACCGAAGCTCTGAAATCTCGATCACAATCTCATTCAGTGCTGGTTCTAATAAGCATCTCAAGTGAACAAATGAGCAGCCGTAGCAGCAGCGGACAGGAATATTATCCATAATAATCTGAGGAGAGGTTCTTCAAACATGTTTAGCATTGAAAAATAACTGTGACAACATAATGGAGAGTAAATGTTGACAGAACTTTCATTTTTGGGGAAATATTCCTTTAAAACGCTCTCAGATTATTTAGGGATCAGGAAAAAATGTGGGATAAGACATCCTCTCATCACTCGATCACCAAACAGCATTGTCTCCTCCAACGTTTCAATTATAAAACATAACGAGGATGGCAATGAAACAATAAGCAAGAGCCCTCATGATGCATTATAAAGGTATTTATATAATAACAACATACAATGCGTTATATTTTTTCATAAATAATTGTAACCAAAGTTAAAATGCATAATAATATTTGCAGACTCCTTGTTACACCTGAAATTCAAATGTTTTACATTAAATATTTTACAAACACAAACACACACACAATTATTCATCAAACACACACACAAACATTCAAAGCTATTTAATGCATTACACACACACACACACACACACACATTATATCTAAACACACACCACACACAGAGAGAGACAGACACACACACAACACACACACACACACACACACTCTCTCTTCTTCACACACACACTCTCTCTCTCTCACACACACACACTCACACACACACACACACACACACACACACACACACTCTCTCTCTCTCACACACACACACACACACACACACTCTCTCTCTCACACACACACACACACACACCACTCTCTCTCTCTCTCTCTCTCTCTCTCACACACACACACACACACACACACACAAACACACACACACTCTCTCTCTCACACACACACACACACACACACACACACACACACACACACAAACACACACACACACACACACACACACACACACACACACACACACACACACACACACACACACACACACACACACACACACACACACACACACACACACACACACACACACACACACACACACACACACACACACACACACACACACACACACACACACAGCAACCTCATAATCTATCAGTCTATTCCCACACTGCCTTTTATATCCTCCAGGAACAACGCTGGAATCTCATAATGTCGAGCAGAAGAAAAGCATCATCTCGGGATCAATAGGTAAACAAGGCAAACAGCAGTCTGTCTCTGGAGGGGTTTGGGTTAGCGGTTAACCCTGTGTCGCACATGTTACCCTATTGATTCATGAATGAAAACAGTGTGTAAATGAATCAACCCAATCACAGACATTCATAGCACACTGCGTTCGTGAATATGCATTTAGCCTGTTAGACAGCTTGTGAATGCAAAATAGATGGCAGGTAATTAGAAATTAACTAGCTTTTTTGAAGGGTTTCATGATCACAGCATGATTCATGCTCTCATAATCACAAATGAAGCCTGAGGCTAATGCAAAAACATGAACATATCAAACCTATAGAGTCAATGTCATTCCCAAGGACACGTCTTAATGAATAAAGAGAGAGAGTGTCTGGATTTCATGTAAAATTCAAGCAGCTAATGCACTTCTACTGTCAGCTGGGAGAGCTTTTGCCTGTATGTTGCAAAATGGCACATTTGAAAGAAGAAGAACAATATAAACAAAACATAATTTTTTTTTACTTTTTTGGCTGCTAATTTGTCAGTGGCATTTGACTTTGAACTGAAATCTGATATTTCATGGAGTTAAAATCCGAAATAATCTTTTTCCACTATAAAGCACCTTTTGTGCAATGGACATTTTAAAGGTTCTTCATGGAACTAATCGATGACAATAAAAAAAAAATCATTATTTTTAAGAGTGCATTATTAAAAGTGCATCAATCATGCCTCTCTCTAGGCTTTCATTTGCTTTCTTTTTCTTCGACAATGGTTTGACACTATTAAAATAGCAGGCAGTTTCTAATTGAAATTAAACCCTCATTAAATACTATTTTGCTGTTTTGGCTCAGTCCAACTATATTTCCCCTATGCACGGGTGTAAAGTGTTTCGGAGGGACACAGAACGGGTTACCTGAAATCACTGTAGGGGTGAATAATCCAGTAGCCGGCGGATTTGACCCGTTCTTGCTCCCGTTCCACCGCCTTCTCGCTCCCAAACATCCTCAGGGAAAACTTGTTGACCCCGGGCTGCAGCATCGCCCCGAATTGCCTGTGCATGAAGCCCGCTTGATAATACCTCTCGTCGTCAGGGAGGATCTGCTCGATGTCCTCCAGCTTTATAAAGCCAGCCTGCTGATCCGGGACGCCCGGTTGCTGCTGCTGGCTCGCACCGGCGGCATCCTCTCCCCCGCCACCGCCACCGGGCTCCGCGCCGCCACCCGCGGTTCCAGGAGGGCTTTCCTCGCTCGGACTGACTTCTCCCTCCGTGATCAGACGCCTTTCCTCCGCTACATCCGAGTCGTGGACGTGCCGACTGGTGATGGAAGAAAGGCTGCCTCGGAACCTCCGGCAGTCCCCGTTGGAGCTGGTCTTCACGGGTCTCCCGATGTCCGTCTCCATGATCACGGACTCTCCGCTTCTGGTCTCCCCGAGGGCTCCGGCGGAGGTCGGTGATGGCAGAGGCTTCATCCGGATGCTCTTCCTCCGGGTGTCCTTGTCGGCGTCTTCTGCATCACCCATGATGAACGCTTTCTGCCCGATGTGCTGTGGCAAACTGTAGAGCCTTTTACGCATGGACGAATGCAACCTGTCCATTATGACATTGAAACGGGCGCGCGATCAATTCAATGACAAACGAATCCAGTTCGGGTGTAATTATTGCCACAAATCCCCGTGCACCAGAACCCGAGTAGTCTGAAGGGTCAAACCCACCTGTCTTTCGCTCAAGCACATGCCACAGTGCATTAGGCTACCTGGCTGCCCAAATTCGCCTGATCCAGTGGTCTCCAGCTTCAAGGCACTGACTGTGTTGCTCATGCGAGCACGTATAAAGTCTGAGGGATCGCAGATATACGCGGTGCGGAGGTCACGGACTCTCAGGATCCCCGTCGGCTGTCAATCACAAGCAAACGCCCGCGATCGAGTTGCCCATACCACCGCCTTCCGCCGCGTCCCGAGTCGCTCTGATCCCGTGAATATTCATGATGATGCTGATCTGTCGGGTTGCCATAGAAGCGAGCGCGGCAGCTCAGCCCACCCACTCAGTGTCAGTCAGGTCCCAGACACCTACAGTCAAAGCAAAAATTATGCAGACACCACATATACTTTTTTATTATTTTTTTTTACTTGTGGGTTTAGGACACTATATTTATGTAGGCCTAACAAAATAAAGTAAACAGTGACATTATAGGCTACCCCAAAATTTGACACTTTGACCTGACCAAGTTTTGTTATAGCTATACCTTTCTATCAAAGTTATCTGACATTATCAAGATGAATTTGTATTGACACCGTTTTTAACTCTTGAGTTCTTGTCATATTTTATTAATATTTTCTAAACTGGCCTAGTGAATGAACTGTGATAATGTGAGAAATTCTGTAGCGGTGTCTGAATAAATTTTGGTTTGTTATTATCAAGTTGAATATGTTCTGACACAGTTCTCTTGAGTTCTTGTCATTATTTTATTACGATTTTCTATAGCGAATAAACTGTGATAACGTGAGAAAAGTTGAAGGTGTCTTATTTTGGTTTGACTATAACTAACCCTTTACGCGGTTCTCCTCACGCAATATTTGCATTGTACCAACATTTAGAGTGGCTTTATCAAGGCAAATTATTGACAGATTATTTACTTTTTTATATTTTGCCATAGAGGCCACTGACTGGTGTCAGTAAACCAGAGGAAAATAACGTTAGATTTAAACGAATTAAACCACTGCTTTATACATCACGTTGTCGTTTTAATACATGTAACGTTAACGTTAAAATTCCTCAAACGAATTGACCATTTCAAAAACGTAATATTACATTATTAATTAGATTCAGTTACATTATTAAACCAAATTTACACTAAAATACATTATTTTTTAATTTTATGGCTAACATAAATTCGACATTAAAAATATTGACGCATGCGCAAGATAGTACGCGATTTAAATATTAACCGCCAACCAGTCCTTCATTCGCCGCCGCCTTTTTTCATCCTTTTTACACGCTTCATTTTCGGTAAAATAAGGAAACGCCAACATGGAAAGTGATTCTTCACACCGAGAACATTCGAAAGACACAACCATCTCAAATTGTGTTTGGAAACTGCGACGCTACGGTCAATTTCTGCCCGAAGGTAGTAACGTTTGCGCGTGGAAGGTGAGACATGAGCGAAAAGTCCCGCCCTTCTCTCGTGCCGCCCTCAACGGAAAGGAAAACGGGACATTTGCGTTTTATGAGTGAAATATTGGAATTTCTTATTCATACAGACATCGACATCTCAGAGTGGGGGAAAAAAGCAAATGCCTTCGTTTTTAACCATTAACGTTAGTTGTTGTTGTTTCTTCGAATCTCAGAAAAAAGTTTCATGAGTAGAACAAGTTGGTAAGATAACTATTATTAGGCTACTGCTAATGAAATCAATAATTCTAAAATAGAATTGTCTATAGAGTGTTTTTAGTGTTGTTGGAGCAAGTCTGGGGTGTTCTGGGTGTTGTTAAGTGGATGCTGGGTGTTTTGGGTGGTTGCGTTCCAGTTAAACTCAAGCCCCTGTTATATTCTCTTCTAAACTAACGTTAGTTTGCTATTTGTGTTTCTTTCAGATTTTCGAGTCCAGTGAAAGCGCTGGCCAGCTGGAGCTGAATATTCTGGGCTCTGGTCATCTGCTAATATCTCAAGGCCAGCAACTCATGGTAAGATTATATGAAAACACACAGGATCTGTCTAGTAGTGACCAATGAAAATGTGTTTTTTTGGGCTGTTTATGAAATGCCACTCTCTAATCCTTTGACACTCTTCCCATCAGGCTCTAAGTGCAGGGTCAGGATAGCGCAGGCTCCGCTGAGCCCATCATAAGAGCTTGACCGTATTTCTTTTCACCTGCAGAAAGAACAGCATAATCCCTTTCCGTCCCACAGGGCCTGTCGCTGTCCCTTTGGGATTGCCATGCTGAGTGTTTCGGATATCTCCCAACAATAAGCCTCAATCTTGGACTCGTGGACACAATGGTCTCTGGCTCCTCGTAGTGAGCCGGGGAGCTGCATTTGGCGAATGAGTCACATTTACAGCTTTCATGCAGAACAATGGAGCCAAATGAGGCAGCGTGCCCATCCAGAGCAAAGCATGGGGTGATTTTGAGAGCAGGGACCGCCGTTCGGTCATGGATATGTGTTTATAATCTGAACAACCCTATTTTATTATATATATAACAAGTTTACAGACATTTACATTTTCCAAACTGAAAAAAGCTCTACATTTGAAATAGTCTCTTTTGCATCAAATGTGTTTCAAAGTTTAGATTGTGTTTTTGTTCTAAATACAATCCAGTCGTTCTTTGCTTCCACAACAAAACCAGATGCAAAAAACAATGCCGTGCAATGCTGATGCGATATTTCACAAGCAAATATATTAATTTAAATCTTATCCTCTTTGAGCATTTTTCTGCAGAGTAAAAATCAGTTTTTAGGTTAAACTAGTACTTGATGTGAGGTACAGCTCCATCAAATTATGTTGTTTATTCAGTCACTGCACTTTTTAAATCAAATATCAAGTGATCATTAAGTGATTTATGATCAATCCAAGAAAATAATTCTAGTTTTGATTTTGCATGAAATGAGGAGAAAGTTTCCCCATTTGTTCTTGCTGTAAAACGTTAAGTATACCCACTTAAGTAGAACCTTTAGTAGTAGTAGTAGCAAAAGTAACAGTAGCAGTATTAGAACCAGAATGAATGTTGATATGGCTCCTGCTTGCATATTGCCTTTGAGGTGAACATGACAATCATGCATTGAGGATGTTCGTAGAGCCCCCTTCTGACATGCTTGTGTAATAGCAAAAAATACCTTGTGCTCAAGTCTCAATGAAGAAAATGCTTTGTTAGATGTAGAGGCATCGACTAACCTGATTATATATCTATATGCCACACCACCGACATCCGTGCAACATTTTTATTCACCAAAAAAGCACAAAATTTAGTTTGTAAATATATTAATTGATTATTCAGTTTATGGTTTTATGGTTTCTGAATCTGCATTAGAAACACTGGGGGAGGTTTGCTGATGGCAGGTTCATGCTGCTCTGTTTACATGTGTTTTTCAGCCTGATATAATCCTATTAAATGAGTCTCTGCTGGATAATGGTGATGTGTGGTCTTGTTTTCTGGTGTGTGTTTTTTTTCGTAGGAGGGCTTTTCTCTGCTCAATGCACAGAGCTTCCTGAAAATCCAGCGCAAATCAGACAGTCTGCTGTTCAACATTACAATGAAGGTGAGAAGAAGTTCTGTGATGTTTCAAATGTATGCATTTGATGAATGAAATATGTTCCCATACCTTGATCTGCAGTTTCAACAGGATGTGATGCGTGCGTGTTGTCCTGAAGGAGGGCTCCGCCTATTTGTCCTTGAAAGCAATAAACAATTTTAATATGCAAATTTAAAAATATAACTGCTTCCGAGTGACCTTCAACTTACAGCTCAAAGACTAAATCTGTGGCTTGTTAATTCAGCTAATTATCTCTTCTCCAACATGTCGTTTTGAACAATAATTCCCTGCTTCATGAATACTGATGCATTTAACAGTCCCTGTTAAAGTTATGTGGTTGCAAACAGCAGAACATCCTTTGTGCAAATGCAATGCATTTTGTGTTTGCACCTGTACAATTACATTGATGCTCTTTTCAGCTGACATCGAGTTTATTTAGTTCCTAATGCATGTTTTTAAGGAACACCTGGTTGATACGTGATATGAAAATACAGCTGATTACAGTGGTACTGCTGTGTTTTTGCTTTGCATGTGTGTGTAAGGGTGAGAGCCGTTTGATTCGACTGCAGTTTGATGGCAGTAATAGGGCAGAAGCGGCTGAGGTTTGCAGGAAGGCTGTGGAGAGGCTGCAGGATTATGTTCCTGTCCAGGAGCATCTGACCACCCCTGCATCTGCTGCTCCATCTGATCCTGCTGAGCCTGGACCGTCTACACAGCAGCAGCAGGTTGGGAATACTAGACTTATTTTCCAGCCACCCATCCATCTTCTCAAAAGATGTTTGTTAGTATAAAGGGAAACTATGGGGTGATAGTGGACACACAGTAGGTTCCACTAGAACAGGTTGCAGTGGTAAGAGCAAGTGACCGTGACAATGGGTTTGTCCTTTGGCTTTTAAGTACATCCCAGCAGGTCACATCAACTGGCTGGTAATAACCGGTGAGCTTCCCGGTAAGTATCGGGTAACATACCACCAAATGAACAATCCCTGAGCAGAAAACAGCAACTGTCTCTCTATCTGAACTAACTGTACGTAATATTTATAAACAGTAATAGCAACAAGCTATAAACAGTTAAAATGATGTGTGCAACACATTTAATGCATGTAATGTTACATAAAACAGAATTTAGCAGTCATGAGTCATGGCACAACTGGCCTGGGATTTTATTGATTAATATAAATTTTTCCTTGTTTTGTCAGCAGGAGTCATTTGAGAAGTATATTTGTTTGTATTATTGTATTTTGGTACATTAATCTGTCTATCTGGACATAATACGTGTATCAAGCTATAAACAGTTGTAATGACTTGTGCGCCACATTTAATGCATGTAATGTGACATATATCAGAATATTTAACAGGAAACAATGCAGCACAGGATTTAATTGGATGACAGAAATGGCTGGGGATTTATTGACTAATATTTTTTTCCTTTGGTTAGTGAGCAGAAATCATTTGAGAAGTTATACAATTTTGATGAACAAGTTTGTATGAAAGTTAATCAGTCTATCTATCTATCTATCTATCTATCTATCTATCTATCTATCTATCTGGACTTACTGCACGTAATATTTCTAGATTTTATACACAAGCAATAAACATTTGAAATGTTTAAAGAATGCAATGTGACAAACATAATATTTATCAGGAAATAATGAAGGACAGGATTTGGATTATGATATAATTGGCTTGTGATTTATTCATTAATATTATTCCCTTTGGCTAGTCAGCAGAAATAATTTAAGACGTTATCATATTTTGATGAAAGATTGTTTCTTGTCTTTATTTTATCATGCAAATTTGAAGATTGCATAATAAGACCAGGAAATTATTAAAAATATATTTTTGTGTCAGTTTTCATTTAATCTTGAGGCCAGTTAATTGAACTAATAATGAATGTTAATTGGATTTCCGTCACTAGGTGGAGCTGTTGCCACATAATGATAATAAATGGGTGCGGAGAGAGAAATAATCCCACCCTCAGCTGAGCTGCTTATTTGTGAATCTGAAATGTAAATACACAGACTTGATGCTCTAAATATAGTGAACACAAAAGCACAAAGGAACGTTTCTGTGTAAGATATAGTTAGTGACAGCGACGCCCCGCAGCAGGATGAGAAAGATTGCCAGGGATGAGGACATTCAATTAGTAATGAGGGTATTGATCAGCTGTGTGAATCCCGAGACTATAATGAATGGATCTATTTCTGTTTCCACTTCAGGCTCCTGAAGATGCACCACAGGCGGCCCTCCCGTTGCCATGGGACCGCTGTCAATCAAACACCTTTCTCAGGTACCACCGGATCTGCATTGATCTGACAGACAGCCTGGATCTGGTGTTGAGTCACTGCATTAGATGCTGTAGTCAGTGATATTTTAATTTGACCTCTGAGATGTCATCCGTGAAGTGCACACTGACTTTCATGCGCGTTATAATCTCTTCCTCTTCAGTACTTCCTGGGTGAGCGTGAGCTGTCCCTGCCGATGGCGTATCATCAGTGCACGCTGCCCTCTGGAGACCTGGAGGCATTACTGCGCGTCTGCCTGCTCGATTCTGGTTTTCCTGCTTTCGTGGAGGAAGTCGAGAAGAAGATGAAAGAGCTGATGCAAGAATGAGGTAGAGTGCGCGCTCAAAATCACTGTTGTTGTTAACAAAAGCTAATGCAATTAAAACTAAAATCTTTTCGTTAATTGCAAGAAAGCTGAAAAATAGAAATACTACATGAAAATCTTGAAAAAAGGATTTCAAATAATTGTAATAAAATAAGTTGAAGTGCAAATTACTAGAAATGTTATTGATTAAATAAGTATTAGATGAAAAACTAAGTAAAAATAGAAATGCTGCTTTAGCAACTAATTTAAATAAGCTTTATTCATAGCTTTATTAAAAAACTTAATTGCAATAAACCTGAAAATATATATTATCAGAAAAATGTAAATTGAACTAAAACTATTAACAATTTAACTGAACTAATATATATATATATATATATATATATATATAAATACAGAAAATAAGCTGAAGTATAAATATTTACATTTTTAAAACTTATATAAATCAGTTTTAATATACTTTAATATACTCATACTGACAAAAAAATGTATAGCCTGAATGCACTGTAAGTCGCTTTGGATAAAAGTGTCTGCTAAATGCATAAATGTAATAAATAATTTCATTAACTGCAATAAAGCAGAAATGAAATAAAAAAAAAAAAAGAAATGTTGCCTTGGCAACTAAATGAAATAAAACAAGTTTAAGTATTACAATTACAACAATTAAAACTATTAAGAATCATTTAATTAATTGAAATATCTAAATATTAGAGGAAACACCTAAACTTGAAAAAAACTTGCCAGTTAACTGAATAAATAGTTACACTAAAATTACAAAAAAATAAAATTACCAAACTAAACATAAAAAATGACAAAAGCGCAAAACAAAATGACTAAAACTGAAGCTAAAATTCAAATTATTAATATATGCTATAATAGTATATACAGTAAATCATACTAAAATTCAGTTACACCTTTGCTAAGCTCCGCCCCTATTGGTTACTGTTGCTAAGTCAGACAGGTTTTACAGAACGCCCATAAGAACAATTAAAAGTATGATTTTTAGTAAAATGTGCTCAAGTGCACTTAAGTCAGTAAGGCAAAAGTTTGTTAAAAGTACGAATGGCAACAGTTGCTAAGGCGGGTGATTTATAGCACATTTCTACAGAATCACACAGAAACGCTGGCATAGTTTGGAAGCTTTATTCTGAAAAAGGAAACAATTGGTTTCACATAGTTTGTAATGGCTTTAGCTCCACCCACTTCCTCCCTTGAATGTTGGTCCGTGGTCATGATGACACGCACTGTATTGATCAGGAGTAGTCATGCAACTACAGCAGTGCATTTCAGATGCGAAGCACCCTTATCTCTGAACTGCCCCGTTAAAGCTTTTTAATTCTCTGAAATTAATCAAACCCGCCCCCTCCTTACAATTGTCTGTAGGTCTATATGAATACATATTGCATAGGATTATAGCCATGCTGTACAAGAATCATCTTTTCTCTAAAAAGAAACAGGACATTTACAAAAAAAAGTTTTTACAGATGCTATCGTAATATTTGAACACTTACAGCACCACATGTACGAGACGTCTAAATAACTCTTGAAAATAAATGTTACATGTATCCATTTCAATTAATACAATATCAGCTTTAAGATTAAATACTGTTCTGCCACTCACAAAGGTTCTTGCATTCTAGTTTAAGACAAAACACCTCCTTTTAGTATCGTTTTATTGGATGATAAACTGTACAAAGATCTCAATGATTCCTTACTTTTTTATATATTTAAATTTCTTTAAAAACACACACACACACACCCTCACACACACACTTGGCTATTCATTTGGATGCAACGCCACTTAAAGTAACAATAGAAAAACGATATCTGAATTTCATTAGATTATGTTATTGCATGCATTCGAGACAACATGTAGATATGAAAAAAAATTAGTGCAGCGGGAGGGCATGATAAAAGAACGAAATGCAACGTTAACAGCACATGTAGTAAAATCATCTTCAGAATGATTCAGTCAGCATTCACACAGATCATGAGCCTGAACAAGGCAAACGTAAGACAGTCTTTATTGTTCGTTTCTGCCAGTGTAATGCTGTCGTTATTGTTGTTTTCTTCTCCACGTGGGGCAGGATATGCGTCGCTGAAAATCGCCAGGAGCGTCTCCTCTCCTCGGATACGTCCGTATGGTCAGGATATGCAGTTGGTCATCTGGAAACAGGGGAAGGGGAAGCATTTAGTCGACTAAAGGGACCGTTCGCATGCTGCTTTGGAACTCCAGACTGAGTCATAAAGAGTAGTAAACCTTCAGCTTTCTTCTACGTTGGTCCGTGGGCTCAGTTGGCGTTCCGCTGTCGCACGTTTTTGTCTTTGTGGTTGTTCGTGGAGTTCGTTTTTCTGCGTGACAGATGTGTACAGTTAAACACTTTGCAGCATGGTAACGACACGTGTTAATAAACTCATTTATGGTGTTCATAAATTGTGTTCTTACATTGGTGCAACTGGTTCATCATCTTCATCAGGTCGACATGCGAGAAGAAAAGACATATTAATCAATCACACTTCAGACTGCTTTCTCTCATTCAAAGTACTTTCACAAAAATGAGATATGATTGTTATTGAGTTATTTCACTTAAGCGTAAAATGCAACAGCAGCCAAATTACATTTTGCAATTACTGAAGTTGAATTATATTATTGAGACCAACAATTCTGAAATAATTTGATGTTTTATTGTTTTCAATATCCACTAATATTAATAATAATAAAAAAAAACATCTCCTCTGAGGACATTATATGGGTTCTTAAGATCATCGCAAATGTCTGAATTTTGAAATGGAAATTTCTTGGCAAATCATGGCAATTTCTATGGAGACTTATGCTCAGTAAAAATAATAATAATAAAAGTAAAAAAAAAAAAAAACATTTTGCCTTGGCAACTAACTAAAATAGAATAAATAGACTAAAATGACTAAATCTGTTAAAATCATTTATTGAATAAAGCTGAAATACAATATAAACATTAGATGAATAACTTTAAAAAAAAAGGAAATGTATTGGAAAACTGAATAAATTAATAAGTTTGTGTTTAAGTAATAAAACGAAATAATAATTGTGTTATTAAAAATAAATCTGAAATAAAATATAAACATTACTTGAAAAATATATTAAAAAAATTGATTGCAATTGTTGCCTTCGTAACTCACGAAGAAATAAAATAAATTTAGCAAGTTGCAGTAGAACATTTTATTAAAGGGGTCCTATTATGTTTTTTCACTTTTTGAATTTTAGTCAGTGTGTAATGTGTATGTTTGGACATAAAACGATCTACAAAGTTACACTCCAAAGGGAGATATTTAAAAAAAAATCCCTTTACAAGAACTACAACGAACGGCTCGTTTGGACTACAAAGTTGTTTTTGTGATATCACAAAGATAATCCCGCCTACTGAAATTCGACTGGTTGGGGGGTGTTAAGAACGCTTGGTTGAGCTCTGCACGTTTCAAAATCGAAACCCAGTGCGGGTGTTTTATATCACTATTTCTGAAGGAAACCAACTGTCTTCAGAAAATGTTGGATGTCATTTTAATTTCATCTTGCATATAATATCTGATAAAGCAGCGTTTGTGATTTGTGTACAGCGTTACCGGGGAAACCTCGATCTCTACCACTCCAACAGCGCCTCCCGCTGGCAGAGAATTAATCTGCATATATATATGCCGCCACAAATAGTGTAAATCTGTGGGACTATAGTATAAATAAATTCAACTGTATAACAGTTTCACTGCAATTCATGTTATAATGTTAGAATTAAAGAACAATAAACATAATACATATTACCGTTGCACTTATCTGTAAATTAGTCAAGGCAGTTATTTTTAAGCTGTTGTTGACATCCTATCTAAAACTTGATTTAGCCCAAAAAAACAACAACATCTTGCAATATCCGTGCGTGCAAAGGTTCTGCATGATCCTCTTGTTCAATATTCTCGAGGTCTGAACTGATGGCAATATTGATGAACTTGCTGTTTTGGTAAGGGGCGGGGCAGTAACGGCGTCTAAGCTGTTCACCAATCACAACGCACTGGAGAACAGCTAACCAATCACAACACATTTTGTTTTTCGGAAGGCGGGCCTTCATCAAACCCGGAACTAATCGAGCCGTTTGTGCCAGGCTGGGGAGAAAGGTGTTGTAATAATGTAAATTATGTGAAAATTATGCGATTTTCGAACCACCGAGCATGAGAGCATGTTCTAGTACACCCCAAAACAAAATCAAGACTTTGTAAAAGAGCATAATAGGACCCCTTTAAGACAAGCTAAAATATTTATTTGATGACTACAATTAATAAATATATTACTACTAAGATATTAGATTAAGAGCTTAATGTTAAAAAATAGATATAAACTAAAACACAATACTTAGCTATTATGAACAACTGGAAAAGACTGGTGTAAATCAACCGGTGTGTTGACACCGCATAAATCTGCTCTGCAGATGAATAAAACAGCAGTAGAACTCGAGCAGGTTATTGCTCATGCAGGAAGGTCATTTGAGTTAGAGGTCACTGCGTCTCGAGAACAGACAGATGGGTAGTTCTGGTTAGTGTATGCATGTCAGGACAGCACATGCGTCCACAGGCGACACCAAGCAGGTTATGACGGCACAATATGACTCTGACACGCATCTGAGATCAAAACCTCATCCTTCTCAATTCACAACCATCAGATCAAGTGTTTCCCCCTCACTATCTACATATAACAGACCAAACAAATGTGCCTGTGCAAATCTACAACCCATTTTAATGACGTGAGCAGCTCCAGTGTAAAGCGTTGTTCACACTGACCAGCGATTCATTTCAAGTATTCAGTTTTATAATGAGATCTGAGGATGGTCATCATTTCTAGTAACACATAATGTTGAGCAAAGTTGAACTTTATGCAAGTGTTGAGCGACACAATGGATTCTTTTCAGACACCTTTCCACAGTTATTAACCTCATAAATCAAAAGTTTTTAAATGTAATGTTCATTTATAACACTATACTTTGTGTAATATTACCTTACCATTAAATTGCAGTTTCTAATACAACAGCAAATTTGACATCTTTCTCTCTTCTGATCAATGTAGTCCATCTCTCCATATTTTATTTCCTCATTTGGAAAGTCATAGAAATACTACTGTGTTTGCAAGCTCATATTTTACATTTATATAATAATAATTAAAAAAATTACAAGATTTGCAAAACAGCTAAAACTGCTTACAGCACATTTTATTTTACATTGCAATTTTAAATTCTTGTTCATGATTTAATGCAGAATATACAGCTGCTTTCCATTATTATATTATATATGCTACTGTGGTTTGCAAGGCCTTATTTCACATTTAGATTAAAATAAAAAAATACAAGGATTGCTAAACATTGCAATTTCAGGTAATTCCAATCACTGATAAACATTCATCTTGTTCGTAATATAATGCATTATATATATACAGCTGCTTTCCATTATATTATATTTACTAATAATACATCTCATTTGTGGTTCAGATTTTCAAAACTATGGCCATTATTGTGCAGCCTGCTATTAACGTTGATTATTCGACCTCCAGTCAGTGTGTACAAACGTTCATGCAGTAATTCGCTTTCACTCGCGTCAGTATATCTGCACACAGGGGTGTAGAGGACGCCACTGTTGGAAATATGAATCCTGGAACGAGGATTTCAGCTGTAATGTGCGTCATCGCATTACGCCCTCATCTCTGATTCTGTTGATAAGACTGTGGGCAGATATAATCTACCTTAATCTAGCGCAGCCTCCCATCACTCCCTCTCCTGGGGACAAATCCTCCCCAAAACAGAACACGCCGTTCATGCACGCCTACTTTCTCTCCTTACTGCATGTTTTGCATGCGGTCTTGCTGTGAGATAGAGTCTGTAGAGGTCGTTCAGCGAATCATCCAGAGCAAAACAAACAGACATTTTGATTAAGAATTTATGCTTAAAAATGAAGCAATGATCTGTTTTTCTATCCATGTTACTGTGATTCTCATTTTATTCATGAGGAAGGTGTGTCTCAAGTGACGCTTTGATTAAATGAACCGAAGTAATCAGTAATCATTTCTCAAGACATGCAAGTTCTCAAACTTACCAACAACAAAGAATATGGAGCCACGTGGAAAAGGAAAAAACAAAGTTTCACCGGTTATTTACTTGAAGCCATTATATTAAGAAAAAAAATGACTCTGTGACTTTCATGCAGGGACTCACAATCATTAAACACTTTCATTCAGTTTGACTGAGCACCTGGGTTATTCACTTACTGCCCTGAGTGTATATTTCATTATGAACACATAAAACCTCTTTGTTTCCAGCTGAAACCGACCTGTTTATTGACAGAAGCAGCACTGGTTTAGCACTCCCAGCTCACCTGACAAATCCTGTGCTCATCAGCACACAAACTACACATCAACATAAAACAACATTCACAGCCTCGATCAACAAGTTCCTCGCCAGCATCCCAACAGAACAGACTTTCAAATCTATCATTATTTGCTGTAACCTACATGAACACTGACTGCAACCAGCCTAAAAAATAAGGGCTGCATGATAAATTGTATTTTATTTACATTCATGATTTTTGCTTCTCTTTATTAATGAAGCATAATCATTTACAATATTTACCTGAAAACATTTCATTTTTGCTTTATCTTGCTACAAGCCTCCATTAGCTTTCATGTTTGCGGTTGCCAGATATTAAGAGTTTAAATCCCCCAATCAAAGCATTCCTGCCCAATGTTTTACTTGATCTTCCCAACCTGGCAACCAGGACCACACACGCTCTCACCCCCCCGCTGATGATCTAAATATACCAGCAAACATGCCAGTTAGAGTTTAGCGATTTGTGATATTTTGCTCAAATGAACATGTAATAGTGCCAGTCTGTTTTATTTCACACGCTCGTTTGCTTTGCTGCGACTAAATCTGCAATTAAACCACAGTGATGAGCTGAAATATATCTGAACATGAATCTCGACTATAATATTTGTAATTGTGGTTGCTGAAAAATTGCATGCAACTTCTGTGTCACAATACAAATTCATTTTTGTTGTTGCTTTAATAGAAAAATGTAACAAAATTAGTTAATATTAGGATTTTCACAGGTTTAGCTTTTGAAAATTGTAAGGATTTGTGGAGTGTATTAATTTATATAATTATAATACGTCAGGAAACTAGATGAGGTAAAATAATCCATGCAAGTTGATGGTTTCATGATTTGTACTTCTGTGAAAGTGTAATAATTCTGATAATTGTAAAAATAAATCTATAATAAATTATCATGCAGCCCCATATTTAACTGTAAAGCAAGTAATTATTTTGATGAAGGATCAAGACAAGAGACTTTCCTTTAGAAAAACATGCACGCATGAATGGCTTATAAAACCGGGAATGTTTGTAGAGAAAGTAAACAGGACATCTTGACTTTAATAGCATATTTCTTTTCTATTCTTGCAGAGTTTGTAAATGTGAAATCCCAGCGCATCCCATGCAATTTACTGCTAGACATGGAAACAAACACTTACTGGGCGGATGTTGGATCTGATAAACACTGCAGTGAGACTAAATAAGACAGACGTGTGTTAAACTGAGTGCAATAAAAGCAGTTGAGCTTTACTGAGATTGTAAGTCATGTGTTGTCAGTCACCAGAACCCGGTGCATCTCGCAGCACATTGTAAAGGGTAGCGTCTGACCACCCCTGGCTCTCAGATACCCTTCTGTGGTTCTGCAAAGGTCAAATTAGCATGGAGCTATGCCTGACTGCATCCCTTTAGAGACTGTCACACTCGCAGCCTCGACATGTTCAGAACGGAGCTGGTTTAGACCGACCGACTCGCTGGTTACTGTGAAGATCCCCCGTCCTCTCCTGCTCCTCCCCTGGGGCCACACTCTTAAAAACAACAATTCCTTATTGGCACTTAAGAACCTTTCATATCCATCAAACCCTTTCATTGCACAAATGGTTCTTTTTAGTAGAAAATTGTTTTTAGATAATCTTTACACTGCATATTTTTTTTAAAAGGAATATTTCGCCAAAATATAAATATTTGCTGAAAATGTGCTCACCGTCAGGCCATCCCAGAGCCTGCCTATACGCAGAATACGCAAGCTGCGTAGGGCCCCTAAAACACCAGGGGGCCCCCTTGCTCTCAAAGATGTTTAATTTTAGTTTAGTTTTTGAGCTTGGCAAGCGGTTATGAAAACATGAATGAACATTTCTTTTAATGCGGTGCGCTGTCACCCTCTCTACGTAAAAATCAGTCAAATCATGTAACGTGAATGTCGTACAGTCTCTTGACAAAGGCTCTAAAAAAACACAAAACATTGAAAGCGTACCGTGCCGCGGAAGAGTTTCTCGAGCGCCTTTCGCGAGCGTGATTCGAGACGGAGTGAAACACGGACAAATGCGTTTCATCCATCCATTCCTTTCTTTCGACATAGTTATGCGTAGAAGTCTAGGATCGCCACTGGGCCATCCAATATATAGATGAGTTTGTTTCTTCATTAGATTTGGAGAAATGTAGCATTGCATCACTTGCTCATCAATGAGATCATCTGCAGTGAATGGGTGCCGTCAGAATGAGAGTCTGATAAAAACATCACAATAATCCACACCACTCCAGTCCATCAGTTAATGTCTTGAGAAGCCAAAAGCTGTGTGTTTGTAAGAAACAAATCCATCATGAAAGAGTTTTTAACGTAAACCATCACTTTTGGCCAAGATACGAGTCCATAAGCCATAATAATAACTGACAAAGTAGCTTCATCTAAAACAGGAGAGAAATGTCCTCTTTTTGGAAACGTTATTTTTAAAAGAGCAAAGTGTGATCTTGTGATAACCGGACAATATTACCGTTGCTGTTTCTCTTTCTGAGACGAGAGAAGCGTGTGCAGCTGATGACAATCAATTATTCATTAACTTTAAGAGTGTACAAATGTGAGGAGCTCCAGTGTTCTGATTGGTCTTTCTAGTGGAGGATCCGGTCTCAGATTAAAACGTGGTCAAGCATAGAGGTCAGTATTTCCCAGCGGCTGACTCCTCTGACTCAACACTCATGAATATTCACTCGCGCAACTACGCTAAGAGCCCTGTCCGTAGATGACCCACTAACAACCTGCTTCAGAATATATTATTGATGGCGGCTTCAATGTTCAAAATAGCTTAAAAAGATGTGAAAATAATACTTTTTTGTGATGATGCAACAATGACCAATTGACAAATTCTGTTAACTGCACCGAAACGTGAGCTAAAGTCTTGTATCGCAGCGTTCAGCTCTAGATGCGCCGATGTGAAGAGAAGGTCAAAGAGAGAGACTCGTGCTGAATCACTCACGCTGTTTTCAAATGACTGATTTAATCTGTGAATTTATTTACTCATCTAACCTATATACGCTATATTTAATAAATGTTTTGCAGTAATTTCCCTCATTTTGAAGTTGAAAGCTGCGGGAATGAGTAATGCGATATATGCGCAATACCGCACTGAAATTCAGGACATAATTAAACATAATTCTATTATACAGAGGATTGTGAAATAGATTTCCATGACTTTTCCAAAACTTTCTGGGTTTATTTATTTTTCCAAATCGATACAGGCTTGGAAATTGCTGTTGTAAAATTCCATGCCTTTTCCGGGTTTTTTATGTTCCTACAAACCTTGAATGTGACGATCGGGTGCGGTTATCTAAATCAGACAAAAATATAGGTGCGGGCGTGTGGATAATTTATTTGAAGCTGCGGATTCGGGTGACGTTTTAGCTCATCCGCGCATCACTAATGCACACAGACATTTCATACATGACATAGTGAGATGCATAAAAAATCTTTAGACGTTCCCATAACAACAAAAAACTATATATTGAACCTTTTCTGATAAGAAGTGTGCGCTGCAAACATGAGCATTTGTGACTATCATTTTTGTCCTGTCCGCTCGTTTCATCTCGTTTAACCAGTCGTCGTTTCTTTTTGGCAACAGGTATGCCTTAAAATTTAAAATCTACAACATCGATTCTGGCACCCAACATCACAACAAGATGACATTTTAAGCTCCTTGTGTAGACGAGTCTGCGCTTGTTTGAATTGGTCGCCTTCAGTTTTCGCTTCGTTTTGCCTCCAGCTAGCGCTGTGACATAATTGTGACGTCGGGTCTATAAGACTGCAGCTACTGCTGATGCAATCAAGTCATTGTTTTGATGACAGCAGTCAGTATTTATGTCAAGTTCAGATGCATCCAGATTTTCTTTTTGCAACATGTTGTTGGCAGCAGTTGAGCTCTATAATCGATCACAGACAGCTCTGTTGAGAACATGAATGCAATGGCCAATCAGAGTCAACAGGACTATTTGTGGAAGTGTTTATTTAAATAGTGGTTTACGATGTCTGTGACTGTCACATGAAAATAAATGCTGCGGCGGCAACATCAGGAGGAATTTAACAATTACTGTTCTGATTCTAATTCCATTAATGATTCTGTCCTTACTTTTGAGAAAGTCAATTTTAGACATTTCAGACATGCAATAGAGTGCTGCAGAAATAAGTCTCAGCAAAAACAGTTCAGTTGCATTGTGCTGAAGTCCCTGGGTTTTTAATTAAATGCTTGAAATAAGGTCTGTTTAACACAAACTCAAGATATTTTCACGTTTTATTCTCAAACATAAAATCCATCAGTAATATAAACCCCACTTATGATTTTTATGTGTCTTGAAAAAGGCAGCAACTACAAGTGTATAAATGGGACTACAGGGGTTTTAGAGGACATGAAAAGATAAACTCAGTTGCTTTTACAGCCTTGCGTTTATAAAAGCACACTTGCAAACTATTCTAACCTAAACTTTCCACTTGCAGATTCTAAATATAGATTAAAAGAGTTGTTGTAAACTTAATGGTCTATGTTTAACTTTTTATGTATGGCAATTTTATTTGAGCTTCAAAATTCTTTAAAGTTAAAATATGTACAAATCAATTAACTTTTGTTGGTCACAGAGCTTATTTTCTGCAATAATACAAAATCCAAAGGAAAAATCCTATTGGCTTTTTGTTCCAAAAACAAGTCGTCCCTGCAGCACTTTATTCCTTCTGCATTAAAACTCTGTTCTGCATGTATAGCTTTATACGGAAGATTTCATGTAGCTGCCTCACACAAAATAAGTGTTTTATGTCTCTAAAATCAGCAATTATAATCTGTCATAATAGTGCAGCCCTACATCTCTAGAATAATTCACTTCATTTTCTGATTTACTGCCTAAACAACAGCACTTCAGGATGATATTATATTGCCGATCAAGATCAGCATTTCAACAGACGCCTCCGGGAAATCGTACCACAAGACTTTTTGCAAGTATTCTTAAAAGCAGAGTGCTACTTACCGTCTTGAACCTCGTCCGGCCTCTTGCGCTTCTCGTAAACCACAATGATGACCACGAGGATGATGATCTCGGCCAGGACGCCCAGGAAAGGCCACAGCGGGGCGAGGAGACTCCGCACACGCAGGATGGTCATGGACTCTTTGGAGCCGATGATGTTCGAGGCGTTGCAGATGTACTCGCCCGGGTCTGTGCTGATGTCCAGTCTGATGATACTCAGTTCTGTGAAATTGTCTTTGTTGATGATGAAGAAGCGGCCCGTGCTGTTGTCAATGTCCTGTTACGAGAAAATTTATCTAATTCATGACAGTATCTCATCTTCTTCTTTCAATGTGATTCTAAGTCATATGAGGGACAGTAAATGGTGGCACAATTTTTATTTTTGGGTGAGCTATTCCTTTAAATAACGTTTAAGGTTAATATTTGTATTCAGCAAGGATGCATTAAATTGATCAAAAGTGACAGTAACGACATTTATTATGATAGAAAAGATTTAATAATAAATAAATAAATGCTGTTATTTTGAACTTTCTATTCATCAAAGAATCCTGAAAAAAATAAATGTATCGAAGTTAACACAAAAGTATTCAGCAGCACAATTGTTTTCAACATTAATAATAATCAGAAATGTTTCTTTCTCATGAAAGTGCGTATAAATAGTACGCCAAATAAAAACAAAAACTCGTGGTATTGATGGCAAAAATGGACTTTGGCGTGTATATGCTACGCGATGGGTAGGATTAGGGTTGTGGGGTGGATTTGAATCATATGTACATAAAAACTGCATATCATAATGCATGGTATCATCATATGCGGCGCACGCATTCAAATGCGCATGCCATATTTGGCGCATATCAATACCACTTTTTTGTATTTATAACTATTTATATGCATTTTCAAGACTCACTCGTTCTAGCAGCAGCATGAATCATGATTTTGAGAGCATGTGTAATGACTGCACTGATGATGTAAAATTGTTTGTAAATGCATGAAATACTTATTCACCTAAAACAATTAATTTACAGGTATGTTTGATTAAATAATTACAGCCTCGGTGAGCAGAATATGGATATATATTATATATGACTTGCTTACGTACAATGTAAGATCCTCTACCAACTTTCTTGCGCCACATCCACATAGGATGCGGGTATCCCACTGATTTGCAGTACAGCGTCGCGTTTTCACCTTCTTTTTTGTTCTCGCTTCGTTTGTGTCCGAGGATTTCAGGAGCAGCTGGACAGAGACAGAAGAGTTGACCTGTAATGATGCTTTTACAACATGCACGTAGAAACGTGGATATGCATATGTGTGCTTCATAAAATAAACGTGTGTACAGAAAACATCTTTCAGATGTGAAATCTATGAATCGCAAATGATCTTGCACTTGTTTCAGCTCTCTGCCTTGTAAACGACTTCTAATTAATGTCATTAACATGTCAAATATGACCAGACATTATCCAAATTCTTTCATTTAAAACGGCAAGCTGAAGGAACAGCTTACATTTTCAAAAACCTGCAGTATTCGAACAAGAAAAAGTGCGTATGTCTGCTCGGACCCTGACGCAAGCTAAGCACTTTTCCACGTCAAAGTCCGTTTGTACAAATATGAGTTCTGGCGTGGATTTAAGCGTAGCACACTCTTAAGATCAAATCTGAGCGCATGCACGCTTTATAAACCAGGCCCCAGTTTTCTCTGTCTTTCATACGATTGACTCATCAAAATAGCTGCCATGAACGTATGATCAGGGCAATTGTTATGGTTTGGAGTCTCGCTTAAGAACACAATGTTGTTAAATCTCTCCTTATGCTGACTGAACCAGCAACAGTTCATAAATATGACCTCAAAACTTACTGCTTTTAATAATACTTCCTAACAAATACAATATCTCCTTGTGAAACAGGAAGTTGAGACATGACAAATCAAAGGGTTGCTTTTTTAAATAGCAAATATCATAACACCAATCAACTCATGTCAGGGTCAAGGGGCGGGGCATTCACATTCAAGACAGCATCTGATTGGATAAAAAGTTGCATACGCTTGAGAGCAAGAAAAGTAATTAAAAGTCATGGTTTACAGTGAATTTATAACAGCTAAGGGCATCTTCACAGGGCTTATTGCTTTTTAAAACAATCATTCCATATACGTAGTAAGGTTTCAGAAAATAAAACAGCAAATAAAGTGTAATGATATTAATAAAAAACATTATTCTTCCACCAAACAATGTAGTTCCTCAGAAACAGTTGTGGTTGCAACAAAGTACAGCATATCTAAACATTCTTAAATCAAGACACATTTAATTTAAAGCAAAATTAGATATGTAGGGGTGACCCCGAATAATCGATGCTTCGATAGGAGGAGCCTGATTCGACTCAGTCGAATATTCGTGGCGTTTTATGATCATGCCATTTTGGCTAAATGTCTGATTTCACAGAGAACTACCGGTTTTCTCCCAATAAGTTAATACAGCCTATTATGATAATGCTGCAAATAAGAATCTGGAAAGAAGCTATAAATAAAAATTTTAACATGCATGAATAAATCCAACCACCCGTTATAGTTTTAAGTTTCATTTTTCATAATCCGTGACCGACAGAGGAATATGCGGCAGGGATTTAAATCTTTAACAAGACTTTTTTGTGTGATCAGGTAGGGTACAAGTTATTTTAAAACATTTGGCTTTATATATAGTGTATATAGGCCTATTATTATTTATCTCGTATGAGATGCATTTGGTTAAGTTGTGCTGCAGTAAAAGCGCTTCATTGTAGTAGGCTACTACGTGATTATCTCTTCAGCATGAATCGTGAGCAGGACAAACAACAATAATATTAATGACTCGGACGGTCATATGCATAACATTATAATGAGAACACTATTATAATAAAACGCTGTTCATTTTGAGTTTAGCTGCCGTGTTTCTGCACGTTGTTGCGTGAAGAACGCATCCACAAAAGGAGTTCATTCAGAGCCGCGCAGACACGTTCACTTGTGCACTCGGAAAAGTCGTAACATAAATAACGAAGCATATTCTGTTTGAGAGAAATGAGTTAAATGAGTTAAAAATGAGCTATCATATGCTTCATTTTACTGGTCATCTTCAATGCACGCTGCTCAAAACAGAAATGCAGAACATTAATAACTATGGCATATAGCCTGCATAACGTTATAATGTGAATTGTGAATTCTTAGAGTTTCGCTGACGTTTAATGTTAACTATCTTTTAATCTAAAAATAAAACATTATTTACCTCGTTTGTATCTGCGAGGAGTCCGTTACACATTTTCCCTGTGTGTTAACGTCAGTAATAATTACTGTCGAATGTCTGACTTGACTCTTGATAATGTATTTTTCCCCGCCACCAAACACATGATTCGACTATCAGTCGAATATCGGCAAGATTCGAAAATTCAGACTCGACTATGAAAATCCTTAGTCGTATGACGGTAAGATCAGATCGTTTTTCGGACCCTATTTTTTCTAATTTTAAGCAAAAACTCACTTAATTTGAATACATTAATACAGAAAACAAGACTTAATATCTTAAGTCATTTTGCATTTCAAGTAAATGTTTGTCAATTTAAGAATATTTAGATATTTGTACTGGAAAACATGACGAAAATAACAGAAAAAGCAAAATAGCATAAAAATAGAAATCTTCTTTCTCAAATATCAAAATGAAGTGAACACGTCTATTTTCTGACCCCACTGGCTGTTTCGTGTTTTAAGCAGTTTTCTTGATTTCTCAGAAAATGACATGTCATTTCGCATCTCAAATAAATGTGTCTTGATTTGAGAATGTTTAGACATTTGCTCTGGAAAACATGAGAAAATACTGAGCAAGAACAGAACTTCATAAAGCATACAGTTAAAAGCCCCAAAACTCATATTTAGATTTCACAGAGTTTTGGATGTGAAAAAAAGTAAATTTTAATCGTTCTTGCATAACCATGTATCCCAACACCACAAATGATTGACATAATGAGATGGTGCAGACTTAATTAAAAGCAACCCCCCTCTGGCGCGGTAATTCAGGCTTTCCCTCTGTGATGTGCTGAGTCACCATCATTCCCCTTCACTGGATAAAACACAGCTCAATGTCACAATCCCCACGGCCCAATATCCTCCACTTCATATGATCGTAACTCGCCTTGCTCCTTTTAACACGCTGCACCTTCTGCAGCCGCCGCTAATCTCTGAAACTGACGTAATTCCCTCCGTGCAATTAAGCAGGATGAATTAATCTCGGAGCGTGAACGTGGAGGATGGAGAAGGCGTGGATTGGAACTTGGCTGACATCACCAGCTCTAATTATGGTGCGCACGTGCCTTCTGAGGATAGTGTGTGTGTGTGTGTGTGTGTGTGTGTGTGTGTGTGTGTGTGTGTGTGTGTGTGTGTGTGTCAATGGCAGAAAAGCTATGGGGAGCTTAGCTCGGCATTATCCTCACTCACAGTGTCTCTGAGACACAATAAATCGGCTTCCTTCCAATCACAACATTTATTATACTGCATGTAATAAATGTAGTATACATTAGAATTTAATTGTAAAAACACTGTATTTTTTATTTAATATTAATGTATAACTGTCTGTTTCTAATGAGAATCAGCTTTAAGGAAATTGAAAGTCCTAAACTAAAAAAAAAGATCTTAAATACATAAAAACATTTATTTTCTTATGATTTCTATGAAAAAAAAAACATCAACAATCTCACTCAAACACACACACACACACACACACACACACACACACACACACACACACACAAAATAGTAAACATTGGTTTATATATGTATGTAACACACACACACACACATAAACAGATAAAATATAACTTTGGCAATGAAAATAACAATAAATTCCTTCCCATCACAAATGAAACGTCATACTATATATAATAAATAATATTCATACTCAGTGGCGGCTGGTCAATAGGGGGCGCTGCCCCATCAAGTTAGCCAGGGAAGAAGCCGACTTCAACGTTTTAAAAATAAGTTAAATATATATTGCAAATTAATCACGAAATTGCATTGTTTAGTCGTACTATTCGACTGGAAATCATCTTAGCACCTATTAAAAAAAATAAAAACTGTATTTCGTTTGTGTGTGTGTGTGTGTGCGGGGCACCGGACTAATGGGTGTCTATTAGGTCTGTAAACCTTTGAAACGCATGTGACTTGAGGCTGAGCTCTAATTGGCTTGTTTCAGATTGTCCTCGGGCGCAGATCACTAAGCCCAAGCCCCTCCCACTTTAGATCTTAGCGAATCAATATTGTTTTTATATATTTTGGGCTCATGTGATTGGACGGTTCTTGACTGTCAAATAGGCGCATTCTCTCTTCTAAGATGAAAGTAAATTTGATTTGAACTGATTTTAAAGGAATTGAAATGAAGAAAAACGTAAAATACAAAAACAGATCATGGAGAATTGGTTGGAGTTGGCGAGCAGGATGTGATGTAAGTTATGCCTTTTATTGTTTTTCCTGATCGTTATTTCAGAGTCCTGTCACCGAAGCGTTGACGATGACATTTAATAAATTTATATGCAAATGCTCTAATTTTATTGAGTTTCTCATGATACTTGCTATCCTGGAAATGGCTCCCTTTTCAGTGATTTGCTATCCTGTGGCTCCCTCGTGTGGACAATTATCTCTGAATTACATTAATATAAATGGATAATATTTTTTTGAATGATTACAAATGTTTAATGATTACTTACAGATAATATACACATTAAAAATTCACTGATTTGGTATCTTACAGTTGAATTTTCATCTTACATTTTTAAGCAGTAATTCATTATTATGTCACTTGTTAAATGGTGATTTAACAATTGCATTCAGTCATACGCTGT
>CM049809.1:1385389-1427889 GCA_027422405.1 Ptychobarbus kaznakovi | reverse complement strand
ACAGTAATATATTTATTTTTATAAAGTGAAAATGAGTGTATTACTGTTATCTGTTTCTAATGAGAATCACATTTGAGAACACTGGAAAAACAAATCAATGTCTTAAAAGTCCTAATAATATATTTCATTCTCTTTTGCAAAAAAAAACAAGATATGTCCAAATATAATTTCTAAGAATGTAATTGCTAATATAAATATTTTTACTGTAAATACTGTTAAATCAAGAAATCTCACTCATATTAGTCGTAATGGAAATTACAAATTATTTTAATAGTCCTAAAAACGTGTCATTTTCCTTTTGCAAAATAAATAAATATGTAATTGTTAATTTAAATCAATAAGTATTTAATTTGTTAACTGTGGTAAAATGTGACATGTTTTCATTTACTAACTTGCTTCTTTTTCTGTCTTTGTGAAATGATTAGACATGAAAAAATATGTAGCACCGGGTCGATTCTTGAATCCCTGAACAAGACTGATATGAATTAGCTCATCCGGCGTCGTGTGGCTCCAGTTGTGCGTGTAAAGAGATAGAAACAGGACAGGAACAATACGTCAGGATGGGGGTGTGCTTCCTCATCGCGTGTTTCTAGCAGCAGAACGGAGCTTGTGGCACATGGGAGCTGAATGCTGTCATCTCACAGACTCGGGGCAGAAAAGCCCAGCCAAAGCGGACAGCGACATCAGCGCGTTACGTAACCAGGCAGTGCTTAAAGAGTGCCTTGACATAGCGGTCCGGGCATGCTCAGTGCTTCTGACGGCCGTGTCAAAACAAATTGGCTTAACTGCGAGGAACACGCAGGCAAGCTCAGACTGTGTCGGGTCTCGGGGGGTTGTGGCTGCGAGCGACGCTGCCACTGTTTTAGTGGAGAACACCATCCACTTCATATACATACAAACATTATAGTCATCTGTAGCTCCCACTCTCCAGAAAACAAGCGAATAACCTCAAAACGAGCCGAGGACATGCCTGGATCATATTTCAACACAAAATATGAATAAATACATTTAAAAATATATCATTTATTTCATACGCAAAAATGACATCAATAACAACGAAACAATACTATATTTATTTGTCATGTACTAATTTATGCTTATTTAAATTAAAATAAAAAACGATGTAAGACTTATTCGATTAAATATTAAAATCACGGAGTATTTTTTACTTTAATAAAACAAAGTAATATAAATACAATTGTAAAATGCAAAAATGGTATTTCTATTTTTGCTTTATTAAATTAAAAATGTATGATTAAAAATTGTATTTTTATTGTAGAAATTAAATCTATTTTGTAATATGCAAAAAAAGTATTTATACTAATTTATGTAAATTGAAATGAAATCAAAATTTAAATATAAAACAGTATTACAGTTTTTACTGTAATAAATAAAATAAATTTTTGCAATATTCAAAAAATTATGGTATATTGATTTCTCAGGTACTAATAAAAAAAATTTGAAAAATATAGTCTTACAGTTTTTTTACAGTAATATCATAAATAAACAAACAAGTACATTAATTAATTTATAATTAATAAATAAATTGGTAACATGCACATTTTTTTTATTTGTCATGCAGTAATTTATGCTTATTTTATTTAAAATAAAATAAAAATGTATATTTATAAAAGTTTAAAATCATAGTATTACTGTTTTTAATATAATAAATGATTGTATTACAGTAAATCTGATGAGAAAGACAACAGAAAATGTAAAAAAAAAAAAAAAAAAACATAGTAAAAGATTGTCATTTGTCTCATTTTGTTCCCCCCGTCCTCTTTTGAGCTTTTCATTTACCGTCTGAAATATCCAGTCGCAGCACGTTTGAGTCGTTATGAAGTCCAGACCGGATGGCTGGCCTGATTATGAGTGACAGCAGCTATCCGGGTGTCACTACGCCACCCGCCGCGCGGACAAACGCTAACGAGACTCAATCGCCGTCTTCAGCCCCAGTGAGACTTCAGGACGTGACTGTCTGGATTCACTCCGGCAAACTGCTGCTCTTCACCCACTTTATTTTAGGGTTAAGGCTAATTACAATCCAATTTTACAATTTTAAGGCTAATTACAATCCAAACAATACCTAATTATCACACGGGTTAGGGCTCAACTGGATGGCAACAGTGTTTGTATGGTGTTAACAGTATGTTAATGGGTTTTGTGAAAGGATTTCTTACCTTTGACCTCAATGGAAGCATTGGCATTGGGAGCAGACTTAAAGGCGTAGACGCACATGTATTCACCCGAATCATCTGTCCTCGGTTTACTTAACCTACAAAACAAGAAACACAAATCACTGCCAGCTGGAAACTAGAACATCTAGAACTCTTTCCCCCTTCTCAAAGGAACAGTTCACCAAAAACTCACCATGTTTACTCCCCTCATGTCACTGCAAACCTGTATGCTTTTATATTTATTCAGCGAAACAATCCTAATCTGAAATCTCCCATATAAGCTTATATTGCTTGCACAATATTTCAAGTCTCCTGAAGCCATACAGTATCTTTGTGTGAGGAGCATTTACATTTATGCATTTGGCAGATAATTTCACATAGCATTCAAGGTTTACGTCAATGCATGCATTCCCTGGGAATCAAACCCGTGACCCTGGTGTTGCAAACATCGCGCTCTACTGTTAAATGCAGGAACAGAAACAAGATTCACAGAATTCTGACTTTCTTTCTTGCATTTTAAATCTTGCAAATCAAGACATCTTGCAGTTCTGACTTCGTTTCCATCATAAAGATTTTGAAAAGTTCTCACATATCTCAGTTTCTCACAACTTTCTTTCAGATTTGCTAGATATACATTCAGAATTCTGACTTGCTTTCTCGCAATTCTGTACCATCCTGTTTTTGGTTTCCGTCACAATTTTTTTTTTTATATAATAATTTAATTGCGACTTTTTTATGTCACAGTTCTTTTTTTCCACAATTGTAAATTAATATCTTCCAAATCTGCATTTATATCTTGTAGTTATTTAAAAAAAATATATATAATTTAGTTGCAAGAAAAAAATCAGATAAGATAAACAAAAAATTCTGAATTTTGAGATTAAAAAGCTGAAATTATCTTTTTCATTTTTTTATCCCATGATGTAAACAAGCTTCCATAGAAATCTTAATTTCATTCATATAAAAAAGAGGTACAAAACGCCACTAATCCTGAATATATGAACTGCAGAATGGAGAAAGATTTTCAGCAAATAATGACGTACATTTCTGTCTTATCACATATTTGATGTGACTTCAGAGGGCTTATAATATACGTCTTTATACTTCTTATTCTCACAGAAGTGAGTACACCCCTCACATTTTTGTAAATATTTTATTATATCTTTTCATGTGACAACACTGAAGAAATGACACTGGTAAAATGTAAAGTAGTGAGTGTACAGCTTGTATAACAGTGTAAATTTGCTGTCCCTTCAAAATAACTCAACACACAGCCATTAATGTCTAAACATGCTTGGCCAGTCCATCACCTTTACCCTCAGCTTCTTTAGCAAGGCAGTGATCGTTATCATGTTGGAATACTGCCCTGCGGCCCAGTCTCCGAAGGGAGGGGATCATGCTCTGCTTCAGTATGTTACAGTACATGTTGGCATGGTTCATGGTTTCGTCAATGAAGTGCCGGCAGCACTCATGCCGCAGCACTCATGCAGCCCCAGACCATGACACTCCCACCACCATGCTTGACGGCCACACACGCTCACCATTGACTGACCATCTGACTTGTCTCAAATAAGTTTATCAGACAGACCACAGACATGGTTCCAGTAATCCATGTCCTTAGTCTGCTTGTCTTCAGCAAACTGTTTGCGGGCTTTCTTGTGCATCATCTTTAGAAGAGGCTTCCTTCTGGCATAACAGCCATGCAGACCAATTTGATGCAGTGTGTGGCGTATGATCTGAGCACTGACAGGCTGACCCCCCCCCCCCCTTTAACCTCTGCAGCAATGCTGGCAGCACTCATACGTCTATTTCCCAAACACAACCTCTGGATATGACGCTGAGCACGTGCACTCAACTTCTTTGGTCGACCATGGCGAGGCCTGTTCTGAGTGGAACTTGTCCTGTTAAACCGCTGTATGGTCTTGGCCACCGTGCTGCAGCTCAGTTTCAGGGTCTTGGCAATCTTCGTACAGCCTACGCCATCTTTATGTAGAGCAACAATTATTTTTTTCAGATCCTCAGAGAGTTCTTTGCCATGAGGTGCCATGTTGAACTTCCAGTGACCAGTATGAGAGAGTGAGAGCGATAACACCAAATTTAACACACATGCTCCCCATTCACACCTGAGACCTTGTAACACTAACGAGTCACATGACACCGGGGAGAGAAAATGGCTAATTGGGCCCAAATTGGACATTTACACTTAGGGGTGTACTCACTTTTGTGGCCAGCGGTTTAGACATTAATGGCTGTGTGTTGAGTTATTTTGAGGGGACAGCAAATTTACACTGTTATACAAGCTGTACACTCACTACTTTACATTGTAGCAAAGTGTCATTTCTTCAGTGTTGTCACATGAAAAGATATAATAAAATATTTACAAAATGTGAGGGGTGTACTCACTTCTGTGAGATACTGTACATAAATATGTTTTTTTTTAGTTTAACAAATATTTTCACTATAAACCTGTAAAGTAAAGAGTAAATTAAAAATAAGGTTTGGGATGATATAAAATCATTTTTGTGTAAGCCTTTGCTTTAAGAGCTGATGTTAATCACTGAACAAATACTACATTATTAATCACCAGACAGAGAAAGCTAGTATGACAAGATTTTGAGAAAGCAATTTTCAGGTGGCGGGCTGTGTGGAGATGCTTTGTGAAGTTGATTACGCGGTGCTAGAGCTGCCGGCGCAGTGCTGTCTGTTCTCTCTGTGGAGCCTGTGACATGCAGTCTGACAGCAGATCGCCCAGCGCCACATCACTCTCGGCCGGCTGATGAGACTTTCTCAAAGCTCTGGTGGGGGGTTTCGCTCTGATCAGACGTCGTACTAAAGAGATGTTGTGCTTGAACATCCTGATTGTCCTCAGAGATTCCTGCGATTGTTACACTAAAATTAGTGATCGACCGATATTGATTTTTTATAACCGATACTGATACAATTATATGATAACCCGATAACCGATATGCATTTTATTTACTGTTATAAAGTAAATAACTTCACAGTTTTTCCTTCTTTCAGTTAACATGTTGAAAATTAACATTCTTTCATGTAAATTTAATCTTCAAATTACAACAATAAAAACATTTTATTTATAAAACGTATCAGCAACACTTATAAAAAGATCATTAACAAAGCACAATAAGCATAATGTCTAATGTTTTCAAATGGAGAAAATAAAGGACAGAAGTCATATCAACTTCTTTAAACTACAGTTTTAGGTTTAAACGCTGTTTAATAGACTAAAGATAAGAATAATTCTGAATAATATTCTCTGAATATTGAAATAAGCTATAACAAACAAAACATCGTATTTTATGAATATTGAAATAAGCTTATAACAAACAAAACATCGTATTTTATTGAATTTCTTAACTGTTTTTGTCATTTTTATCAGAATTATTAAATGTTTTTGTCATTCTAGATTATGAAAACTGCTGACAGCGCGGTTTATCTATTTACAAAACTATACTCAAACTGCGATCGCTTGCGGAGATAATAATAATTAATTTAGATAGAGATGTATTTATTTAGATGTTTATTGGTGAAATAATGGTTCTATAGTAAATGTTAATATAATTTAGTGTGTTTCAAACAAGTTTAATCTTGTATGAATCTTGTATAAAGCGGTGGCCACATGAACAGAGTCCACTGCTGGAGGTGTGTGTGTGTGTGTGTGTGTGTGTGTCCACTGCTCAACAGTGTGTGTGTGTGTGTGTCCACTGCTCCAGGTGTGTGTGTGTGTGTGTGTGTGTGTGTCCACTGCTCCAGGTGTGTGTGTGTGTGTGTCCACTGCTCCAGGTGTGTGTGTGTGTGTGTGTCCACTGCTCCAGGTGTGTGTGTGTGTGTGTGTGTGTGTCCACTGCTCCAGGTGTGTGTGTGTCCACTGCTCCAGGTGTGTGTGTGTGTGTGTCCACTGCTCCATGTGTGTGTGTGTGTGTGTGTGTGTGTATCCACTGCTCCAGGTGTGTGTGTGTGTGTGTCCACTGCTCCATGTGTGTGTGTGTGTGTGTGTGTGTGTGTGTGTGTGTGTGTGTGTGTGTGTGTGTGTGGTGTGTGTGTGTGTGTGTGTGTGTCCACTGCTCCAGGTGTGTGTGTGTGTGTGTGTGTCCATGCTCCAGGTGTGTGTGTGTGTGTGCGTGTGTGTGTCACTGCTCCAGGTGTGTGTGCTTGAATGGGTCAAATACAGAGAACACATTTCACTGCTGGTTATACTCTGTATAATTGTGTATGACAAATACAAAATAAATAAATAATAAAAAACGATATCCGATTATGAAACAAAGCTTTAAATATCGGGAAAAAAATATCGGTAAACCGATATATGGGTCGGATCTCTATTTCCTTCAAAGATCTCCTTATTACAGACTTTGAGAAATCGTTTGTTTTGACATTTCTTTTCTGAAACTGCAACGATACTGGAATGAATCGGACAGGTTGCATTTCACCCCAAATTCAAAGAAATTAATAACAGATATTGAGAAATCAGATTCTCAAATACAAATAATTAAACATATAAATTATGTTTTGACTAAATGTAAATAAAGTCTGGTTTAAGAACCAGAGATATTTATATATATATAGAGAGATCATTACTGAGAATAAAAAGAGAGATATATATATAAAATACATTAATATATATATATAGAATAATATTTATTAATATAATTATGCAATTAAACAATAGAATAAAATACAATAATAAATAAAAAACACACATGTGACACTTGACCACAAAACCAGTCATAAGGGTCAATTTTTTTTACATTGAGAATTATACATCCCCTTAAAGCTGAATAAATAAGCTAAGTTTGTTATGATAGGACAATATTTAAATGAGATACAACTATCTGAAAATCTGGAATCTGAGGGTGCAAAGAAATCAAAATATTGAGAAAATTGCCTTTAAATTTGTCCAAATGAAGTTCTTAGCAATGCATATTACCAATCAAAAATTACGTTTTGATATATTTACGGTAGGACATTTACAAAATATATTCATGGAGCATGATCTTTACTTAATATCCTAATTATTTTTGGCATAAAACAAAAATCTATAATTTTGAACTATAAAACATATTGTTGGCTATTGCTACAAATACACTCCAGCGACTTAAGACTCCAGGATCACAAATAATATTTTTGAGAGATCACCATTAAGAATAATGGGAATAACACAGTTAGGTAACAGACAAAAAATATTAATAATAATAATTTACAAAAATGAACGCATTAAGTCACATTCTTTTACTTTCTATTTGATTTTGGGGTGAAATATGACACATTCTCATGAGATTCGTCCACCTGTCAGCCAGACTAAGCAGTGCAGATTAACAGGCCTGGAATACTGAATACATATATTAAACATGTCTTTGCAGCGCTGTGTGCTGAGCTCTCGGGCTTTCTTAATCTATCAACAAGGTTCCTGTTCGTCTTTATAATGTGAGGGACGAGTATAAATGATTCATCTGTGGTAACAGACAGCATGTCACAGAGAAAAAACAAACAAATGATTTGACATCAATGATAAGCACCAATAAACCCAAAGCAAAAAGCTCATTTCCCACTGAAATCTCACTTGAACTCGGTGTGTTTGTGCTCTGTCCTCGTGTTGGGAATCTCCTGTCCGTTCTTCATCCAGAAGGTCTCCTGGTGGGCGCTGTGTGAGTTAGTGAGGTTACACTGAAGGGTGATGGGCAACTCCGGCCCGCTTTTAGGCTGCAAAATCTCCTGATCGGAAGCATTGATTCGAGGCTCTGAAACGAAGACAAAGTCCTGGACAATTAGTGAATGAACCATTACCAGCTTCATGGACATTCGTGTTTCCTTCAGACCTTCCTGAATGTGTTCCTGTGTGGGGAACGAAGACAACATGTTAAAAATGTATGTTTGCACACCAAAGTTGATGATGTTTAAATATAATTAATTTAGTTTTGGCTATAGGAAGTTTAATATGTGTCCATTTATAGATTATCTTGATGCTTAAAAAGAACATTCACCCAAAGATAAAGATCCTGTCATCATTTATTCACCTTCATGTCATTTCAAAGCTTTCTTTCTTCTTTGAAACAAAAAAGAGTGTTGCTTTTTTCCCCATGCAATTGAATTGGAGAGAAAGCAGTGACCACCAAGCTCCAAAAACACCATAAAACATCACGAAAGTCCACAAACATCATGCATTTGAAGCCACAGCGTGTGAAAGCAGCATGGACTAGAAAAGCTTGGACATTCGTCTTTAAATCTATTTGTTTTCTACAGAAGTCATTCAGGTTTGAAAAGACACATAAATGATGATTTGTCATTTTTGGGTGAACTATCCCTTTGAGAACATACTTGCCTGAAATGGGACAAAAAATGGCTTGCAATTTCTTCTGTTTTGACACATATCATAAAATATTGCTCCTGCAGACAATCAAGAATCAAAAGTCAACATGCAGTTTAGTTCGGACCACAATATGAGCCTCGAGGACGCGTTTACAGCAAAATCATCCATCATCCGCCTTTCCATTAAATCCAGTTCAACTTGGATTTCACATTTCATGTTCAAGCAGCAACGTTTCTAATAACAGCTCTGTTTCTGTTCAGCTTATCTTCTCTTGGTATTTATGGCATATACCTGTGGCCAAAATATATATCCAGTAGTAATGTTTTACCGTTTCAATCATTTATTGTCTAAAGGACGGTCTTAATAAAATAAAATAAAAATCTGCAAATGCCCGTCATGCAAGTTCTACTCATCCTTATTTATGAAATATTACGGACAAACTAATTATGCTTTTAGCTAGAAATAAAACACTAAAAAAAGGTTAATTAATATTTATTTAAGTATTTGAATTACATGGTTTTAACATTACCATTAGTAGTTTGTTTTAACATAAATTAATCAATTTAATTTGTGGTATATTTATCAGTCATACAGATTTCTGCATATAAAAAATCATGGCATAGTTTGATATTAACTATTTGCATCAATATGATTTGATTTAAATAATCATATATTCAAATAGCATGAATATAAATCTGTTCATTGGGAAATAATTAAATTAATTCAATCACAAAGTATGAACATGATCAATTTAATTAGCTGCGGAGCAACTAATATTCAATAAGTTAAAACGTGTGAGTTGGAATCAAATTGGATTTATTGATAAGCGTATGAAGCTGGTTATTGTGCATTTAAAACACATCAGTTTATTAATACTACTACAGAACTCTGACCTATTTATGTTTAAACGGTGTAATCCAAATGGATGGAAATGTTATAATCGGATTTACAATTTGACTCCAGAATATTTTTGGAGTAAAATGTTCTCCATTTAACACATTTCATCATATTCAATTCAAAATTATTTGTATAGCGCATTTTACGATACAATCGTTGCAAATATTAACTGTTTAAATATTCAAATACAGTACATTCCACAGTTTTTCCCTCAAAATTACGACAGAAAGTACAGCTAAGGTACGGCAGATTGTTTCTGGGACTACTACAGGCTCAAATAACAAAACATCACTACTTTTCATCCTCATTTAATAAGCTCTAATTTAAACGTACAGACTTGAATCACTGAGCCAAGCGTCTAGGTTTGTGAATCTCTAGCGTAGCAACCGCAGCACCCAGCTGGAAAAAGCAGGGCGAGGCATAATCACCCTGTGATTGGCTTGTACAGTAAACCTCCAGATATTATTCCCGCTCCGCTGGGAGGGGCTCGGGATCATCCTCCAATTAGCATTCCTTACACCTTCTCCTGCAGTTTGGTTTAGCCGAGGGGAACGTTACTGCTAGTACTCTCTCTCTCTCTCTCTCTCTGCTCTCGGCCGGCGTCACATCGCCTGCTCTCACCTACACACTATCTGTCTGGACGGCTACGAGAACGTCTGGAGATCCTGCCGAAGGTCATCTGGAGGTCACCTGCTAAGAGGAGAGAGATTAATGGTCAATCGATGGGTCCTGCTCACAATCATCAGTCGCCGATGAGGAGCTTTGACGAGGAAAACTGTGAAGAGAAGTTTGGGGTGAAAATATAAATATTAGTGATGCACCGATACTAAATTTCTCTGCCAATACCAAGAGCCAATTATTCAGAATGACATCTGCCAATATCAATATCCCTTTCTTAAAGGAACAGTCCACCTAAAAATCATCATTTACTCACCCTCATGTTGTTCCAGACCTGTGTGAGTTTCTTTCTTCTGTTGAACATAAAAGAAGATATTTTGAAGAATGTTGGTAACCAAAATGGTAGTTGCTGGTAGCCATTGATTTGCATAAGATTTTTTTTTCATGTTAAGTCCATGGCTACCGTCAGCTGTTTGGTAACCAGCATTCTTCAGAAGAAGAAATAAATGAATACAGATTTGGAACAAGTGAGTAAATGATGATGGACCTTTCATTTTAGGGTGGACTATCTCTTAAAGGTAGGGGGGGGGGGGTCTCTTCCAAATAATGCCGTAATCAATACAGTGATCTCTCTCACTTTGGCACATTATTATAATCTTAAAGGTTACAGAGAGCTCAAACTATTACATCCAAATGCTATTTATTATCAGATGTAGTCAGTGTTGGATTTAATGCATTACTGAGTAATTAATTACTGTAATTGTTTTAATTCTCTCATGAAAAGTAAAGTAAGGGATTACTCTTAATTCTTCTGTAATTGAATTCCAGTTACTTCTGATTCAATACTGTATAGACTATAGAACAGTTCTGTATAAATTTCACATCTAATGTTAAAATGTATGTTTTTAATGTAACCTTCTCCTTTTAAATACTTTGGTCAGTTCAAGAATAATTTATTCAATCTTATATTATTTATTTAAGATTAAATAAAATGTTAAATAAGCAGTTTCAGTCTATCCTTTGTATTGTTCAACTGGTTGAGGTTGACATGGGATTTAAAAAGAAAATTAATAATTTTTTTATTTATTTGTTAGTTTATTTAACAGGGACAATACACTAGGCATTGTTACACACAGACAACTGATGCGTGTACATAATAATACATAATGCAATACTTTTTGGAGAGAATAATTAGTACAGTAATCTAATTACACTGTTGAATATCTAATTAGTAACTAATAATTACTTAACACTGGATATAATAATCACACTCAAAAACTGAAGTTTGTACTCAACTGCACATGAAGTAGTTTTCATAAAAAGATTTATTCAAACATACATAATAACTAACAGTAAATAATCTCCTTTTTGTTGTTTTATAGCTCATTAACCAACCGTGAACACTGGATATCTTTCCTGAGGTGAATGCATTGTATCGTTCATAAGCTATTTTATTGACATATTTCCATATTTGAAACTCTGATTGAGCGATTACATAAGACCTGATTCATTTCAGTAAGTTGTACTGTATCTTTCAACGCCTTCTGATGCTCATGCATGTTAATATTCATGCTATAACTAGTATTAAAGCAGAAGAGACTCATAAAATGGACAATTTGAGAGCTTTTGATTGACAGGACATCAAAACGCTGATCATCAGCTGTTTTTAAACAGATAATTGCCGATATATCGGTGCATCCCTAATAAATATTAAATGAGCTTTGCAGGTTTGGGAGGTTTTTCTCTACAGCCTCTGCACACGAGAAGCTCGACAAGACCAACATCAATCTGGACACGGTCCTGTTGACAAACTATACGCTGCGGCATGTATAGCCTGTTATATGCATGTGATGATGCCATATCACATGTATATAATACGACAACACTGACTCTCAGTAATGACAGAATATGATGTCATGTTATTTCACCCAGAAAGACGTTTGTCTTAATTTAGCAAGCCCTTGATGGACAGTAATCCCTGAACTTCAGTTAAGCACACACAAATGAATCAGACCCGACTGATTGGCTTTATGTTTAGGGATCAGAGCGGGAGGAATATCATGTCATTACTGAATCACAGACAAACAGTAAATCCAAAGAAGACACAAGGTCATTCTCCAGCTGCAGACGCACACGGGTCAGTTTTATACCAGAGATAAGATTATGATTTTGTATTTTATTTTTTGAGATACTGAGATAAGGAATTGCCCGTATAACTGAAATGTCCCCTTTTCCTTGTGTCTTCTTCCTGGTCCCATCCACCCTTTTCCAAGGACAAAATGCACAGATACGATACGGCATGACTTCAAAGCGCCGTTGGGCTTTACGCTCTGCACAGGGCACACAATGTCAGGCTTTGAAGTACATAAAACAACCCACGCAACGCAAAACTGAAAAACAAACAGGCACAAGATTCCCGAGTAAATCATGTCCATATGAAATGAAACCGAAGAACGCGAGCAACACCGGAAACACAGAAACAGCCAGGATGGACGGCATGTAGGGTGAGAGAGGCGGACAGAGAGCAGGGATTTGTCTAGGTTTGTGGTCATCCACAACAAGAGGCTCAAGGACATTAGGAGAGGAAAGGGGCCGAATGACTATTGAATTCAGTGGGAATCCTCAAAGTCTGCCTGAAGGAAAGGAGGACATTTGGACACACCAAGGTCAAGCCATAATACAAATACAAGAGGAATCAATACAATGCTGTCACAATTAAACAAATCAACTAAAATGTACACACTAAGCGGGTTTGTTTTGTTTGTAGTAGGGCTGGGCTGCACGAAGAATACTTGTTTATAGCAGAAAACATTATTTAGTTATTTTTGCTGCAAATTCCCTCTGAATATGCTTTATGTATTGCATAATCATGCAGTAATAATCCGGTGATTTAAATACTTTAATGAAAGGTGCTTCGTCTCTTGATTCTTTACTGTTTTTATATGGATGCAAACTGTAATATCAGATTATATTCATAGCAAATGGATATGTAAGTATCGTAAAACAGAAATGCACTCAAAATCTGAGCAGATGTGCAACGTTTGAAGTCATAAAACTGCAGTTTAATTACACCAGGGTTGTGCAAAATTCAGAATTCATTGATTGCTATGGTAATTAAATTCATGATATTGAATTGAGTTGACCCCAGCATTCCAGAATTTGAATTGGAATGACAAGAAAAGAATTTTACTAAATTATAATTTAAAGAAATTCAATGCTTGTGATGCATTCTGGGAAATTAACCTTCAAACCTCAATACTTGTTTTAACCCTTGTGCGACCTTTTTCTTTTTTGTCATTTCAGAAGTTACTGCAAAAGGCATAACATAATATATAATAATGGAATATATATATATATGCATACGTATATTAGGGGTGGGAATCGGCACTGGTTTCACGATTCAATTTGATTATGATTATCATGTCAACGATTCGATTCGATTCAATTCGATATCACGATGCATCACAATTATTGCCATTTGATTATTACTGATGAGATCATAGACACTGGCAGCTTTAATAGACTGCATTCACACTAATGCACAGATCTATTTCCACATATCAGATGTTTTGTCCTGTTCTGAAAACATTAACTGACTACATCAATTTGGTATCATAAAAGTAATGCAAGTGCATTTAACCGCAGCCGCGATTGAGTTTCAGATCAAACAAACACACAAACACAAAGCGCACGTGATAGTCTGTCAGTACGTGAGTTTAGTGCATCTAATACGTACTGCATTCCAAATGGCAGAAATGAAAGCATATCTAAAGTAAAAGACTAAAATAACAGCGAGTGGAAGCACAAGCAATGCGCACGTGTCTCAGTGCATATTCTGTGCAAGTAAGCCCGCCGCGATTGTCTCTAGCCTAGCGCACACACGTGCCATAGGCGGGAAAAAGCCAAGCTCTGATTTTAAAATAGAGAGTGCATTTTTAATACTCGCGTGACAAGCGCGCATGCAAATGACGTCATAGGCTATAATCGATTATGGTCCATTACTGAATCGATGCAGTATCGTTCACGTCCGCATCGCGATGCATCGATGCAACGATTCATTTTGACACCCCTAACGTGTATAAATATACATACATATGCATACATATTGATACATACATATATATTTTTGTTTTGTTTAACTTAAGTCTGTTTTCAGCTTCTGCTGAACAGTGGCATTATCCAAACAAACTGGCATTTAAGAGGTTAAAATCCTGAAAATGAATGCATTTTTTGTAGTTATGATTAGGACTAATGTTGGTAAAAAAAATATGCCAGTGTCATGTCAATGTAAGCAGAAAAAATATGAATATATAATATTTTTATGACCCTTTTTTGAGACATTTTTGTCCTCTAAGGACCACAGTGTAACCCTTGTGCCGTCTAAATTGTAAAAATCCAATTCTTGTTCAAATGCAATTCCAGTTCCTCAATTCAAATTCAGAGATTGAATGGGATTTTAAATGCATTCTCAGTTCATTTCAGAATGATGCACAACCCTGATACACAAACACACACACGTGATGCACATCAGCTGAACTCAATATCATTATAGCTGCATGCAGAATGACATGTCAAATACTACATCACGCCCATTAAAATCCAAATGCAGTATCCAAACCACGCAGCCCAGCCCTAGTGCGTAGCTGCACGCGGGACACTTGAGCATCTAGCTACTACAGTACATAGAGCACTCACTCTGCAGCACCGATATGGTGGCTTGCGTTCGGATCCAGGTGATGGACGGGTTTTGGCGAAGGTCGTTGCGGCGCGGGTCGTTGCTGGCCCGGCACTCGTAGATCCCGGCGTCCTCCAGCGTGAGGCGAGAGATGGCCAGCACGCTCACATGGTTGGCGCCGGACGCCGAGGTGATGGACACCCGTCGCTTGCGGGCACCGTCCCAGAGCTGCTTGAAGGAGTCCGCCCTGTTAATATCAGCATACCACCACTGGATCTCCGGCACGGGGTTACCGACCACGTTGCAGTACAGCTCAAAGGCGTCTCCTGTGAGCTTTATCTCTGACATTGGCGACTTCACAAACCCAGCTGGAGAGGAAGAGGGAGCCATGGAGGGGAAGAGATGTGAAGGGAAACGGGGAGAAGAGAAAACCAAAGCGTCACACAAAAGAAGAATGATCCAAATGCAAATCAAGAAGAAACGAGTGGAAAACAGTAGAAGACTAATTAAAGAGCATCAGTGAGAAACAGGTTAATGGACGCTCTTCAAGTGATTTCACATTACAAGCCTTAAAACGACATGTTTGACTATTACAAACAAAAATAAACATTTGGTCATTATTTACTCATCCTTATGCCATACAGGTCTGAGTAAATGATGGCAGAACGCTCTTTCTCATATATGTTTTTATAAAGGCTTCTTTACTATTTCTACACATACATGTAATGCTATATCACTGATATCTTGAATACATCCTATACAGAGAAAAACGTTTGCACATAAAGCAGTATATAAAGTCTGGAAAGATGCTGCATTATGCTTCACATTGGCAGGATAATTAAGTGATGCTCAAGGAAACAGCGAGTCTCGCTTTAGCATGTCTTCAATGCCATTTTTCACTGTCTCTTTGTTTGGAGCATGGATAAATGCCTAGAATAAATGCTTTCACTTTAAGGTCACTGTTCGTGTTTTGCCTGATAAAACTGTTTTCTGGCAGCACTGCAATTACATAATAATAATAATTATTGTTATCTTAAACATCATTTCTGTCTATAACAATATAAAAACCATCTAGAAATCCTTAAAAACTGTAAACAAAATTGTGTCAAATATTTTATGGCAGCACTGCAAAATAATAATAATAATAATAAACAATGTAAAAATCCTTTAAAACATTAATTTACTTGAGAAACAATAATAAAAATACAGATTGGATAAATAAAATATGTAGAATAAATAATTAAGAATAAAGAGATAATTTTTTTATAATAATAATATATTTCTATACCAGCATTTTTTAAATTGTGTAAAGCAAAAATGACTTGCTTTATAGGATATATAGCTAGAATGAAGTTATTTAAATTTGACTTATTTAATTTTTCTAACCTCACTAATAAATTGCATAAACCATAAAACAAGAAAAAGCATTTTGTCCCTGAGGTAGGAAAAATAAACTTAATTCAAGATATATTCTCTTAAAGGAAGATCTTGCATTAAGAACGCTTAGATGTTTTTTAATCCGAAAACAAGACAAAATGATTATTAATATTTTATTTATTTGCAGTGAGCCCTGAAATTCTGTGCGCTTAAGAAAAGGTATTTTGCAAAGATCCAGATGGCATCAGCATATCCCTATTTATCCCAGGAAACAGTGAGATACGAAAGGATGATGCCCTTCCAGATGAAGTTATTATTGTGACAGATTACCGGGCCTGTAAATGAAATGATTCATGAAGGTTTGCTGGAGTTTACAGCATTACGGCTCTCACGGCGAGAGACTGAGCTCACGGAAAGGTGGATTTCACAGGCGTGGAGAAAAGAAATACGCTTGCATCTCACATCAGATCTACTTGCGACTCGATTCCTGATTTTTACATGGTTCCTGTTTATCGTGCCACTATCAGCTTGCCACATGCATCCGTGAGATGTCAGAGCTGACTAATGCACAGGTGGCATCAGCCACAAACATGAACCTTAGTCACACACAGTCTGGAGGAGATTCAATGCATCTCTACACACAATAATCTGAAGAACGACATGAAAACAAGCAAATGTGAGGTTGCATATCTCACCGTCTCGGATGTTTCTCCTCGAACCCCTGTTCAGAAGTGCATTTAAATGAATCTGAATAGATCTCACTGGGGAGAAACACCAGAGAAGCAGGAGACTTCAGTAAGATAAAGAAAACTGTTTTACGGTCTAGGAGAATCAAGGACAGATCTGTGATGGTTCTTTCCTCTGGGTGCAAGTATGAAATATCACGATGACGGTGCTTATAGTTTGTAAACTGCAGTTCAGTTTAACCTTGGTGCGTGATGAATGCCAGGCTAGGCTTGGCTCCAAGTACTAGTGACTGCTCAAGATGGGGACTCAATCATCCCAGAGCGCCGCGAGCTCACGATGGGTCTCTTCAGATCTACAGTAGAATCACATTTGGGCCGAGCTGGAACTCACAGCCAAATATCAATAAAACGTGTCAAAATGTGTTAGGGCTGGGTGATTTATCTGATAACCATGATGTAATATAACATACACTACGAGAAATTTATGTTTTTATTCAGCATGGATGTATTAAATTGATCAAAAGTGACAGTAAAGACATTTATAATGTTACGGAAGATTTCGGTTTCAAATTAATGCTGTTCTTTTGAACTTTCTGTTCATCAAAGAATTCAGAAAAAATAAATGTATCACGGTTTCCACAAAAATATGAAGCAGCACAACTGTTTTGAACATTGATAATAATCAGAAATGTTTCTTGAGCAGTAAATCAGTATATTATTAATGATTTCTGAAGATCATGTGACACTGAAGACTGGAGTAATGATGCTGAAAATACAGCTGCGCATCACAGAAATAAATTACATTTTACAAAATATTCACATAGAAAGCACTTTTAAAATTGTAATAACATATTAATAATAATGATATAATATATGGATATTTGGAAAGTAATTGTGTCATTTTACACTCAAGAAACGGGCAAAGGAAACATTTTGGCAGGTCATTGAAGGAGGCCGAGGTGGTTTTGTCATTTAATCTCAGGATGAAAAATGAACCGGCGCTCAGAGGACGCCTAAGCTGTCTTTTAATCATCATTCTTAAACACAAATACAAGATGGATCAAGCTCTGCATGTTCGTTTGTCTCCGTTCAGGAAGATGACTCTACTAAAATACAGAAGTGTGTCGACATGCTTCACTAGACTTGTATGTGTGTGTGTGTGTGTGTGTGTGTGTGTGTGTGTGTGTGTGTGTGTGTGTGTGTGTGTGTGTGTGTGTGTGTGTGTGTGTGTGTGTGTGTGTGTGTGTGTGTGTGTGTCTGTGTGTGTGTGTGTGTGTGTGTGTGTGTGTGTCTGTGTGTGTGTGTGTGTGTGTGTGTGTGTGTCTGTGTGTGTGTGTGTGTGTGTGTGTGTGCTGTGTGTGTGTGTGTGTGTGTGTGTGTGTGTGTGTCTGTCTGTCTGTGTGTGTGTGTGTGTGTGTGGAGTGAGCTATGAAAAGACAATTTTCACTTAGTTGAATTCTCTGCCTGAGACACGTTCATGTGAACCATAATTATATTCTCTCAGAATAAAGGCATCCGTGTCTGGAGTTTTCAGCCACCCTGACGAACAGATTGGGCTTTCACAGCTTTTCTACTGGAGCGCGATTCTCTGCAAGCCTCTCCGGGAACAGAAACATCTGGATGGTGCATACAGCGGTGCATAATGACATGCATTCATTGAGGCTTTTCAATCAGATTAACTTACGCACAGGATGCTACTTACTTCTGCATGTTCATGTGTCTCGAGATCATGCAATTAGATTTAAAGGATGAAAAGAAAAAATTACATTTGCTGACAATTTATTCACCCTCAGATCATCCAAGATGTAAATGAGTTTGATTCTTCATCAGATTTGGCGAAATGTAGCATTGCATCATTTCCTCAGCAATGGATCCTCTGCAGTGAATGGGTGCCGTCAGAATGAGAGTCCAAACAGCTGATCAAATAAATTCAAGAATATCACATGTACGATGATATCTGTGCAGATATTATTATTCTCTGAATTTGAAGTCAAAAATGTCTAAATGATGGATTAGTTTATTACATGTCTCCTGCTATCAACTCTCATTCTGATGCTTTGCTATTAATGCTAGCAGCTCTATGTGCCAACTTAAAGGCGTTTAACGGTGGGATCTGGCAGCTTGAGTGTGTTAACGTGTTTTTCACCTCTGGTGGGAATTACGGCTCCCTGGAGGACAATAAAACACCACACAGACCCAATAACACCAGCTACTGCTGCCATATGTTTCCACACACACACACACACACATGTCCATATACACACACACACACACACACACAGCACACAGTACACACACACACACACACACACACACACACACACACACACACACACACACACACACACACACACACACACACACACACACACACACACACACACACACACACACACACACACAGAGAGAGAGAGAGAGAGTGTTGAGTAGGTGGAACGGGTCACGAGTGTCTGCCTGTCAATCTGTCTACTGTATTAAACAATAATCAGTGATCCTGCGGTGCATTCATATCATGATTTTAGAGTCATGAAGCAGTGCATGTCGAATCTTTTTCTCTTCCACGACAGGCTGTGATTTCTTCATCTTCTTTCTAATAACGTGCATACGGAGTAACTAACACAGATGGTAAGAATGAGTCATTTTTCTTCTGCGGTAGAAACTCTTAACGGTTCGCGCAGGTGTTTCATCCATTCTTGGTACATCTCAACCAGCGTTCTGAGTTAATGCTTGCCATCGCAAATAACAACATGTGTCCGTTTTCATACACGGATCAACGGGTCATGTGATTTCAAAAGATGACTGTATATATACACAACAAACAATGGCCATGACTCTGAATATTCATGGGATGTGGGAAGGACACCAGACATAATTCATACACACACACACACACACACACACACACACACTTAATTTATTCATTACTTTTAACATATTTCTATTTATTTTATTTTTCATAACAATATTGTATTTTTTTCCTTGTAACTTGTTTTGTGTATAATGCTTTTTCAATATGACCACATGCCAAAATGGTCATAATTATAATCACAATCTTTCTGTATTTTTGTCGTGTTTTCCAGTAGAAATATGTAAACATTTTTAAATCAAGATGCATTTACTTGAGATATAAAATGACAAGAAGTCTTAATTTCTGAGATACTGATCATAGTTAAGTGAGTTTATGAGGAAAATAAGAATTACGGTTATTTGTCTGAGACTACTGACAGATTTGTGACCTTTTTTCATTTTGATGAAATTTCTAAATAAATGTCTTATTATCGTATGTTTTGCATTAATCAACATTACATTGTAAATTTACAAATTCTTTGAAGTTCCCTCATTTCTACCAATCCTCACTAGCTCATGTGAAAATGTTCTTCAGTGTGACAAGTGAATTAAAAGTACAAATATTTCAATTCACATGAGGTCAGAAAATCAGCATGCATAATAATTGCAAGAAGAATGATCAAAATGCAGTTTAAATAGTTTAAGATTAAGTACAGCATGTCTCACCACAGGACACGTCAACTAGCCATAAGCCAAAGATGTGAGCATATCTGCCTTGAATAGGATTAATACTGGAATTAGCATCTCAGAAGCTGCAGCTCACAATATGAATTCAACCAAAAATGAATATTCTGTCACCATTTACTTTTATTTTCTCAAAAGGAGACATTTAGCAGAATGTTCATACTGCTCAAAACCAAACAATCGTATCATAAAAGAAGCCCGAAAGCTTTTATCTTGTGTCACGAGGGTGAGAAAACGATGACAGAATCTTTATTTGTGACTCAAAGCATCCCTTAAAAACACCTTCAATCTCACGGCTGTCACAGTAACTCGTGAGCTATTTATACTCAGAAGAGTGCCTTTATACCGTGAATTGTTCATGAGGCCAGATTAGACATGGTTCATAGACATAGTCACGCCGCATGCCACAATGAATACTGCCTTTCCATCAGACTGTGATTATTACAGTGTGGTTTTCTACTTCTGTTACAGACAACTGATGGACTGACAAACACACACCGCCCTATAAAACCAGTCCATTAAGAGTTACTGGATTCTCCTCGCAAAAACAACTACAAAGCCACAGTTCTGCGCTCCTCGTGTCAGTTCTAATAATAGAAGCATGCAGCAGAATGAAGCAAAGCATTTCCAGTCCTGCAGATATCTGCTGCTGCTCTTATGAGCGAAGCACACCGTCAGGAATGGCTCAGGGCTTTACACTGGTTTACATCGTCATTCCTGTAATCAGATGAATTCGTCAATAGTAAGACGAGCTGCAGGTAACGTAGCGTGTGAAGGAGAGACGGCCGAGCGCTGCACAGCTGCTGTGTGCAGATGTGAGATCTGAGACTGAGATTGGGATGAAGCCAGTCTGACTGCTGGGATTCAGATCCTATAAATGAAGCTGGAGCGATGCATTTCTGTGCCACTGGCGTCACGTTTATATTACAAAAATAATGCAATGCTAAAAACAGGTTTCCCAAACACAGATACAGTAATTCCCGCCCAAACTCACACCATTGGTTGAGCAGCACTGACGTCTCAGACTGGTCTTAAAACTCAACGCAGATTTTTTCAAAGTCTTTTCTTTGTGATCCTGAATATTAATGATGATATATTTTTTATTATATGACATTTTGCGTGTATGTATATACAAACACATACATACATACATACATAAATGCATTACTTAGCACCTTATTTTAATACTATTTTATACTATTTGTAATACAATTTTATTTTTATGTGTTATTGTAAAACTGCATAATTCTTACTTAGAGCAATACTATTGCTTTGACATTATATTAAGTAAACACAATCATGCCAAGAAAGTACTTCAAAAATTAATAAAAAATATATTTAATGATCCTAATTGTATTTTTATATTTAATCATTTTGTATGTTTTTTCTTGCTTTCCAATACAAATACGTATTGTTTTTTTTTTTTTTATCAGTATGGATTTACTTGAGATGCATAAGAAATAACATAAGATTGTTTTCTGATAAAATTGAGATTGAGAATAAACTGCTTTTGCTTAAAATTAGACAAAAATCTGCCTCTGCATTCAGAAAAAAACATAGTTTTCCCTTTAAACAATGTATATTTTCTGACCTCATTGGCATATTTTTGTCTCATTTTAAGCAAAAGCACAGTTTATTTTGACGAATTTACCAATAAATGTATTTTAGACTTCATATCTTGTCAGTTGCACCCTTGCAAATTTACATTTATGCATTTGACAGACATTTTTATCCAAAATGACTTGCACTGCATGTTATCAGTTCATGCATTCCTTGAGAATCGAACTCGTGACCTTGACAGTATTATTATTGCAATGCTCTACAGTTAAATGCATCTTGATTTAGATGACTGTATTGGGAAAACAAAAACACTAAGTAAGAACATCACTTTATACAGTGTAATTATTTTACACCAGACATGTCATGCCAAATGTTTGGATAATGTCAATGTTCACCTCTCAAACGAGTATTTGACCCCTTGTCAAAGGTACAAGAGAACACCGTTTGCTCAAAAGTCCAGTCAAAGACTGTCTGATTCATATTGCATGCAAACATGACAAACACTGGCCGACAATGCCAGATCAAATCTGACTGATTGTCTTTAAAAGAAAACTCTGACTGATCGCTTTACAGTTCGCTCGGGTTGTCTCTTCCTCATAAGTGGGCAGCTCTTGGCTAGAATAAGCTGACAACAGTCAAATGCCTGGTTATTAAATACTAACCACTAAACGTCCTCTAACCAACTCTACTTCACACGAGGTGCTTGTTCCTTTGGGCTTCTGAATTATTGCTTTCAGTTGGTCTCAGGAAACACTGAATTATTCTAGGCATATTTTAATGTTAAGTCTTGAGTGGGCCGCAGCGGAGCTTGAATCCCTGAGAAAGCAGCCAGTCGAGCTCATGGTGCCTACAGAGGGTCTGGAATCTGTACGGCTCGGCTTTACCAAACAATAGCTGGATTATCCAGGAGAGCCACTGACCTTATGTCTGGACAAATCAAAGCAGACACCAGACACACACACACACACACACACACACACACGCACGCACACACACACACACACACACACACACCACGCACGCACACACACACACACACACACACACACACACACGCACGCACACCGCACACACACACACACACACACGCACACACACCACACACGCACGCACGCACGCACACACACACACACGCACACACACACACACACACACACACACACACATTTACAACATCATTAACATGGGAAAAACAAAGCCTGTATCTGCTATAAGTGCAGAGCATGTTTATTCATTACTTTTCTTTACCTAGCACTTTAAAAGGTCTATCTATCTATCTATCTATCTATCCAATAATAAAATGCTTAACCATATCTCAATTCACATATTTATAATTATATATAGAGTCTAAATAAATAGACCAGCATTAATTTGGGAGTTTAATTTTTTTAATAATATACAAAAATATTTTTTTATAAATAAAATTTATTTTAAGGGTCACAACTATATATAGAGGCCGAGACAAATTTTATATAGATATTTATATAGATCTAAGTTTAATATATAGAGCAGCATTATTTTAGTATAATTGATATACCATTATAGCTTTTGCTAATATGTTGAATTAGACTTTATTTTTATATTTTCTTTTTTATTTGCATTTTAGTCAAATTTGTTGAGCATTATTGTATATTACTGTAGTTTTTGTTTATATATATATATACACATATGTTAGCTGTTATTAATTTTTGGAAGCTGAAATCAATAGTTTTTATGTTTTATTTCAGTTAACATTTATTTTATTTCAAGTGACCAAAATGTTTTTTTTATGGTTATATTTTAGTTATATAAGAACCCTGATATAGAGTTGTAATATAATTAGTCAAACTGTGAGGCTTTTAAAATATGAATCCGTTAGTTTCAGCAGCCAGACGTTTCGGGAAACCTGTCTGAAAGTCATTATTTTACAATAATATTTGATGATTTGATAATATCAGAAACTACACACCTCTCATCGGACCTCTTTCTACCTGATCTGGTTAAATCAGCCATTCAGTCACATTAACATATTCTCAGGATTAAATTACATTTTCATAAGCCCATGAAATACATTTCTAGTTAACTACACATTTTAGAGGCAGACATCTGTGCTGCCAGAACCTGCTTCTGACCGGATCACGTTTGATGTTTACATTCGCCAGATGCTTTTTCTGGTGACGCGCTGCACAAAAACAGCCTTTCAGACACAAAACTGACCGATGCTTCGCTGTTGTTTTTCTTTTTTTGGATGCTGAAGAGGGAATACCCTGGCCTTGTTTGTCTGCAGGTGATGTATCTGCCCTCTCCTGGTCACAGCTGTGACACTCCAGCATGTAAAGTCAGAGACATGCCTTCAGGGACACGCACTCATTATTTACCGCTTTCCATTTCTAAAGCAGATGCACTTACATATATCTGCTACTGCATTAGTTCAGAGCAAACCCTGGTTCTGTGTGTGACCATGGAGCACAAGACCAGTCACAAGCAATAGCCAACAATACATTAAATGGGTCAAAATTATACATTTTTCTTTTATGCCAAAAATCATTAGGATATTAAAATCATGAAGATATTTTGTAAATTTTCTACTGTAAATATATCAAAACGTAATTTTTGATTTGCAATATATGCATTGTTAAGGACTTCATTTGAACAACTTTAAAAGGCGATTTTCTCAATATTATGATTTTTTTGCACCCTCAGATTCCAGATTTTCAAATAGCTGTATCTCATCCAAATATTGTTCTATCCTAACAAACCCTACATCGATGGAAAGCTTATTTATTCAGTGCTTAGATGTATAAAGCTCCGTTTCAAAATTGACCCTTATGACTGGTTTTGTGGTATTAGTAACTTTCAACATCAGGACATTACATAATGCTTCGGTTTCTCCTCAGTCACGAGATCTCTCATCGCAGGTGCGAAGATGTGAATGTCAGAAGGGTGAGCGTAAACAACACGAAGAATGACTCTGGAGAATATGATGAGCAGAAGGAAAACACTCCTCGTGTAGGCATATACTATTAAAATAAGCCCTGATTTTGTGCAAACGTTCCCACTTGTGCTGCGCGCGAATCTCGTCTCTAGCCTCCACAAACCAGCCTGACTGTAATGCAGCGGGGTGCCTGTCATCATAAAGATGGCATCGACCTCTAAAGCAGATTACACACAGATCCCAGACGAGCGCGCTCTTACCGTTCTGAGATGATACACATGGGAGCACCGCGAGGAGCAGCGCGAGCATCCCGGTGTAGGACAGCATCCTGCGGGAGGATGGAGACGGGACACGGCGAGCAGGTGATGGACGCGGAGCGGCTTCAGACGCAGAGGATGGCGAAGGAGGAGCGGCGAGAAACGCGACAGGCGCTGCGCGGCGGCTCTGCTGCATGGAGGACGGATGCGGATGATGATGTCCGGAGCTCAGGGATGCTGATGCTGCTGGAGATGATGATGAGGATGATGGGCCATCGGAGTGTCCGTCATCGCGGAAAACCTTCAGCTGTTAGTGCGCGCACACCGCGTCTCATTCGCGCGCATCATCAGCTGTCGGCGCGCGCGCGCTACCGCGGGGGCCTTTAGCGCGTCAGTTCTGCGCAGAGACCGCGCATGCGACTCAATAGAATCCAAGCATAACAAGTAACTTTACTCCACAGCAAAACAAAGTGAAATAAAAGCATATTTTCAGCGTGTTTATATTGACATGACTAAATCTCTAGCACTCTCTATTCTAATCATTTTATCTATTTTAAACATTTAATCTAAAACATGACCCTTTAAGACTTGCACTCTATTTGTTTTCTAACTGCTTGTTTTCTATTAAAAACACTAGCTTTCGCTATTCTATCTATTTGATTTCTTTATATCCATTATATAATTAAAAGACCTTGCTGAGTGTACTGCGTTAGGCTAACTGAGACGTGTTGTAACACGTGCATATATTGCTCTTTTGTTGGTTTTGATTGCATCGCTTCTGCTAAATGACTAAATGTAGGCAAATGTAATGCCTAAAGGGAGACATTTTGAACTCGGGTTCCTGTAGGTTACTCCTGCAATGCAATTAATAGTAAAGAAACTTTAAACAGCAATTAACTTGTTATAATCAAATTGGGGCATATTGTCGAAATCAAAATCGAATTGTTCAGTAGAAATATGCGAATTTTTGAAAGCGGAAAATTAACGACATCAAAAATATCTGTCGTTTTTATACAATTTAATATACTTTTAATGAACAAATTCTATAAAATTACAACTTTTAAAACATGTATTAAAAAACGTGGCAACTTGCCTGAAGCTGACTTATAGCTACAGAAATACTTTGTCCTGAAACAGTTCAAGTCTACTTTTTATACTATATAGTGACTCTTGTATCAATGTCATTTGTGGTTTTGTGTCACCCAACAATTACAAAAATATGATATTTGAATCTTAGTTTAAAGGACATAATTTAAAAAAAAAATCCTTGATTAATTCGGTTTAGAACTTAACTGAAAAATTAGTTTTGAAACATTCTCTCCAAAACTGCTAATAAATCGTACAAATAATTACAAAGAAACTGTAAGTAAAAAAAATGTAAACTAAACTAAGTAAACTAAATGTGAACTTTTGAAGTAGAACGACTTCTAAATATTTTTTGCCATAAAACATACTGCAAAAATCTTTATACACAACTTCCAAAAAAACAAAATGTAGGCTGATGTTTGAAACTAACAGAAGCACTGCTGTATAAAACCTTTCCTGAGATATAGCGTCTGTGACAACTAGCCCCGATCTCCTATACCATGAATGATTACCATATTCATGTACAATGCTCTTTACATGCTACTCCAAATTAAGTACTACTTCAGTAATGTTGATGGCAGTAAGCATGGTAAAAGCAGGGTTTAAACATGTTTTTTTGTTAATGTCTCAGGGGCTCCACAGGATCTGTATCTAGGGCACTGGAGATGTTCTGCATGTTATCCACACAGCTTGAGCTCATCAGGATGAACTGACACGAGACAGTCATGACCTCACATCCACAAACAGACACGAGACAGTCATGACCTCACATCCACAAACAGACACGAGACAGTCATGACCTCACATCCACAAACAGACACGAGACAGTCATGACCTCACATCCACAAACAGACACGAGACAGTCATGACCTCACATCCACAAACAGACACGAGACAGTCATGACCTCACATCCACAAACAGACAGAGACAGTCATGACCTCACATCCACAAACAGACACGAGACAGTCATGACCTCACATCCACAAACAGACACGAGACAGTCATGACCTCACATCCACAAACAGACACGAGACAGTCATGACCTCACATCCACAAACAGACACGAGACAGTCATGACCTCACATCCACAAACAGACACGAGACAGTCATGACCTCACATCCACAAACAGACACGAGACAGTCATGACCTCACATCCACAAACAGACACGAGACAGTCATGACCTCACATCCACAAACAGACACGAGACAGTCATGACCTCACATCCACAAACAGACACGAGACAGTCATGACCTCACATCCACAAACAGACACGAGACAGTCATGACCTCACATCCACAAACAGACACGAGACAGTCATGACCTCACATCCACAAACAGACACGAGACAGTCATGACCTCACACAAACAGACACGAGACAGTCATGACCTCACAAACAGACACGAGACAGTCATGACCTCACATCCACAAACAGACACGAGACAGTCATGACCTCACATCCACAAACAGACACGAGACAGTCATGACCTCACATCCACAAACAGACACGAGACAGTCATGACCTCACATCCACAAACAGACACGAGACAGTCATGACCTCACATCCACAAACAGACACGAGACAGTCATGACCTCACATCCACAAACAGACACGAGACAGTCATGACCTCACATCCACAAACAGACACGAGACAGTCATGACCTCACATCCACAAACAGACACGAGACAGTCATGACCTCACATCCACAAACAGACACGAGACAGTCATGACCTCACATCCACAAACAGACACGAGACAGTCATGACCTCACATCCACAAACAGACACGAGACAGTCATGACCTCACATCCACAAACAGACACGAGACAGTCATGACCTCACATCCACAAACAGACACGAGACAGTCATGACCTCACATCCACAAACAGACACGAGACAGTCATGACCTCACATCCACAAACAGACACGAGACAGTCATGACCTCACACCACAAACAGACACGAGACAGTCATGACCTCACATCCACAAACAGACACGAGACAGTCATGACCTCACATCCACAAACAGACACGAGACAGTCATGACCTCACATCCACAAACAGACACGAGACAGTCATGACCTCACATCCACAAACAGACACGAGACAGTCATGACCTCACATCCACAAACAGACACGAGACAGTCATGACCTCACATCCACAAACACAAACAGACACGAGACAGTCATGACCTCACATCCACAAACAGACACGAGACAGTCATGACCTCACATCCACAAACAGACACGAGACAGTCATGACCTCACATCCACAAACAGACACGAGACAGTCATGACCTCACATCCACAAACAGACACGAGACAGTCATGACCTCACATCCACAAACAGACACGAGACAGTCATGACCTCACATCCACAAACAGACACGAGACAGTCATGACCTCACATCCACAAACAGACACGAGACAGTCATGACCTCACATCCACAAACAGACACGAGACAGTCATGACCTCACATCCACAAACAGACACGAGACAGTCATGACCTCACATCCACAAACAGACACGAGACAGTCATGACCTCACATCCACAAACAGACACGAGACAGTCATGACCTCACATCCACAAACAGACACGAGACAGTCATGACCTCACATCCACAAACAGACACGAGACAGTCATGACCTCACATCCACAAACAGACACGAGACAGTCATGACCTCACATCCACAAACAGACACGAGACAGTCATGACCTCACATCCACAAACAGACACGAGACAGTCATGACCTCACATCCACAAACAGACACGAGACAGTCATGACCTCACATCCACAAACAGACACGAGACAGTCATGACCTCACATCCACAAACAGACACGAGACAGTCATGACCTCACATCCACAAACAGACACGAGACAGTCATGACCTCACATCCACAAACAGACACGAGACAGTCATGACCTCACATCCACAAACAGACACGAGACAGTCATGACCTCACATCCACAAACAGAACAGTCATTCACATCCACAAACAGACACGAGACAGTCATGACCTCACATCCACAAACAGACACGAGACAGTCATGACCTCACACAAAACAGACACGAGACAGTCATGACCTCACATCCACAAACAGACACGAGACAGTCATGACCTCACATCCACAAACAGACACGAGACAGTTACCTCAATAAAACACGAGACAGTATGACCTCACATCCACAAACAGACACGAGACAGTCATGATATCAAACACATTTTCCATGACCTCTCCACAAACAGCACGAGACAGTTGACCTCACATCCACAAACAGACACGAGACAGTCATACCTCACAAACAGACACGAGACAGTCATGACCTCAAACAAACAGACACGAGACAGTCATGACCTCACATCCACAAACAGACACGAGACAGTATGACCTCACATCCACAAACAGACACGAGACAGTATGAAAAAACAGACACGAGACAGTATACCTCACATCCACAAACAGACACGAGACAGTAGTCACATCCACAAACAGAAAAGTCATGACCTCACATTTTCACATCCACAAACAGACACGAGACAGTCTTTATTGATCACATTAAACATTGAAAGCAATTCAAAAGCAAGCACACTTTATTTTTGTTGATCTAAGGATTTAAGCAGACCGTTTTAAGGTCATAAGGAGCATACATTAAGTCTGTTTTGCGGAGTAAGAATTATTTGCTTGTTTATTATTGCTCACGGTCCTCTAACATTATTCAATATGACAAAAATACTGTGATATTAAATAAATCACACAGACATCAAATACATTTGTTTTATGATCCACTTTTAATTATCAAGGTGATTAACTGTTGTACTTACAAATAATATCTTAATGCATAAAATGTAATATGTCTACTCTTTGTTTATTTTTAAAGACATGTTCATGAGGTGCATTCTGGGATGTTTTTGAACACTACTGAAGGAGGAACAGACTCATTTGTCTACTAAACTCATTTCAGACACCTTCAGATATTTAGATGTAAGCTTTTAGGGTCACAAGGAACACGTTGCATCCAAAAACCTTTGCCTGCTCGTGCTTGCATGTCTAATGATGTTATTTTTTTAAAAGCTCCCAGGAGTAAAGGCCACCCTGAACAATGCTTAGGAGTTTAGAAAGATTCTGATGACACAGCACGTCGAGATCTGCAGTCACGCCGATTTTCCCTCTACTTTACTCAAGCACATCAATGAAAGAAACATTTAAAACAGAAGCCACACCTGCCTCCCGCCGCGAGCCAATGATCCGCAGCCCAGAGCTGAGGAACGACACGCCCACCTTTGCTCCGAGCCAATGGGAACGTAAAGGTCAGGAGGGGGAAAACTTGCCCCGGGATCAATTCGTCTCGCATCAGTGACCTTCTGCAAATGTGTGGGAGGAATTTGGCCAGCTCTCCTCTGACTTTCAGGTGTTGTTAGTATGGGAAGTCGACAACAATGGCTTACGAGACTGAAGAATGAGCTGAGCAACAGTCCTCTGGTGTCCAACGTGGCCTTCGGCTTCATCCTGATGGGACTGGAGAAGCTGGTGGAGCTGGAGTTTGAGTGTCCGTGCAATCCGGCCTGGAACGGGCTGTTTTCCTCCGCTTTCTTCATCATTCCCGCCATCATGGCCTTCGCGCTCATGATGATCATTCAGGGATGCAGGTGTGACACCTGGTGCAGGAGGACCGTGTCCCTGTCCAGCTTCGTTCCCGCCGTGGTCTGGCTGATCCTGCTCTTCCTGGACGGTCAGTATTTGGCCTGCGCGATGACAGACTGGCACGGCCGGTTCGTGATCGTGGACAAAGCCGCTCCGCAGAAATGGTGCGAACCCATTCAAGAGGAGAGCGTCACTCCTCAGGAACTCATGCTGCGCTCACAGCGACTGTTTGTGGAGTCTCAGGTGAGATCCGCTGCTCTTTTTGTGTCCTTGCGCATCAGTAGACCTTTTAGAACACTGCAGATGAATCAAACATGTTTAGAACTTCACAGATACAGTGATACATTTGTGGAATCTTGAGAACATACATAGAACGTTGATGCTGTCAGTGTAAACATTTGTGACCCTGGATCACAAAACCAGTCATAAGGGTCATTATTTTTAAACTGAGTTTTATACATCATCTGAAAGCTGAATAAATACACTCCCCATTGATGTATGGTTTGTTAGGATAGGACAATATTTGGCCGATATACAACTATTTTAAAATCTGGAATCTGAGGGTGCAACAAAAAAAATCTAAATATTAAGAAAATTGTTTTTAAAGTTGTCCAAATGAAGTTCTTAGCAATGCTTATTACTAATCAAAAATTAAGTTTTGATATATTTATGGTAGGAAATTTACAAAATATCTTCATGGAACATGATCTTTACTTAATATATATATAGGGGTGTGCGATATTGAAAAAAAAGGATATCTCGATATATATATATATATTTTGCATTGAGTGCTGATATCATACTGTGGACAGATGCAGTTTAATATTCTTCATATTCTGTGTGCTCGGTTCAAGCATTTGTTTTTTTGAAAATGTATAAAAATACATTGTATTTCAGTGCTCTGCATTAAAAAATATATAATTTAACCAGTACAAATAATGTATAAAACATAATACATATATAGATATTTTTTTAAACCGCCAGCAGGTGGGTGACATTAAAGACAAGTTTTGTGTCATGGATATTTCTAGTAAGTCCATATTAAACTTATTGTTATTGAACTGTTGTATAAAATCAATATCACATTTGTTCCACTCTTTGTGTGATGTCATATAATACGTAAATATATACACTGTTTATCTCACTCTTAATGTCATTAACAGCTCTAAATGCGCGCGTGATGTTTAACGGCATAGTGCTGCTCATCTTTATCTGCATCGGACTATATACCGGTTGAGACATTATGACAATGAAGCATTTGTTTTAAATGTATAAAACATTGTATTACAGTGCATTAAAAAATATATAATTTATATAATGTATTACTATATAGCAAGCAGGAGGATATTTCTGTTCCATGAAACTCAAGAAGCCAATGTAGCAGAGATGACGCTCTACAGCTCCAGCTGATATCTCTCTCCAGCACAGCGTTCATGTATTACTGCAGTGAGTAACATGTGCTTACCGGGAGAGATTCAGTCCTCGTGTATGATGAAGGACCAATTCTGAAGCCGGTGCTGGCCGCTCTTATCACTGCAACTGAATGAATGTGGACTGAAACTTTCTCCACAAACGGTCACAGAAGGGGAACATTGTCAGCGAGTAATGATTTCAGTCTATTCCTCAAACAAAGTTAGGACCGCTTTTTGGTGCTTTTGCGCCAATTTTAAAAGCTTGAAATCTGTAATTGCATGGAATACAGCAAACAGCATAATTATCCTCAAGCAGAAATAGTCACACAGCTTTAGATCAGCAAGAAGGCGGGTCAATTATATCATAAAGGCTGATTTCTGGGGAAAACACACTTTATAGGATTATTTCAGGTTAAGTTAAACTCTATTGACAGCATTTGTGATCAATTAACCTATTTATTTACACTAAATGGTGATAAAACCACTTACTAAACTTGTCTGTGTAAAGTTATATACAATTCACTTTCTCTTATGATCATGTAAATGCTACAACTCATCGGATACTCATTTTCATACAGAATAAATAATATAGCATTTTACGAAAGTATTTTAGAAACAAAAAAAAATTATATTGAGAAGTACTGTAATGCAAAAAATATATAAAAATAATGAACCATAGAGTATTAAAAATTCTATATTCTATACATTTTAAATGTATAAAAAATATATACTAAAACGTTTTTAATTAAAATCTAAATAAATGTAAAAATACAATAAATACTATAAAACTAAAATTGTGTTGTTTGCAACATATCACAGACGCTGTCAACTGAGATGTTATGGAGCAGCCTGAAAATACATTTAATTAATGCTGTTGCAAGTCATTATATTTACATATAAAACATTAAAAAAATGCAACATTGTACTTTCAAAGGTGACACTGAGGTGGCCCAAATGCAATTCTTACACTTTTTATTCTGCGTAATATGAGCACTGTAATGTAAAGTGTTAAGATTTGTACATGAATGACAGGTTCCACTAGTCAGGACTGATGATTATCCCCATGAATAATGATCCTTTCCCACAGATGACATTTACGCTCCGTCTAATTGAAGTTCATACAGAACCGCATGCGTGTTGTGATTGACTGACATGATTACTGCTGTTATTAAGTGCCTGTTTTACAACTGCCTCACTTCAACACGCGTTTTAGGAAGTAGTAACTTGAAAACGGGTCATTTTACAATCATAATTCATACACCAGCACAACAAAACAGAGTTGCAATGTTTGCGTAAGGATTCAGGAATGAAACATAAAATGCAAAAGATATTATCAAAGGACTACAATTAAGAATATTGAAGGACTTTCTACTTTGCCGTCTCCCAGCCAGATGCAGATACCTTCATAAGCTCATTTTCTATGGAAGCTTATTTCCACCATGAGATTGAAAAATAAAAAAGGTCATTGCACATTTTTCATCTCACAATTCTATCTTTTTTCTCTGAATTGAGAGCGAAATGTGTACTTGTGAAGAAAAAGGTCAAAAATTCAGAGTTCATATCTGAGTTCATATTCTCAGAATTGAGAGGAAAAAAAGTCTGAATTGTGAGACGAAGAAAAAAAAATCTGATTTGTGAGATAACCTTAAAAGGTGTGTGTGTGTGTGTGTGGGGGGGGGGGGGGGGTGCAGAATGTAAACTCTGAATTGCAAGAAAAAAGTTCCACGTTGTGAGATAAAAAACTTGCAATCAGCTTTTAGATATTAACTCAGAACTGTATTCCTTCCATATGCTTCCATAATTATCAGCTCAGCTCACATCATGCAGTTATTATAACCACCATCAAAATAATAAGCCCTCACAAAGTGTTTGTTTGACTATCTTTCTGAAAGGGATTGGCCAGAAGGATTCTGGACTGTTTCAAAAGGAAATGTGCTTTTATTTTATTTTTATACTACAGTATTTCCTGAATTTGAACTGTACACTAGACTGTCTGTAGACATTATCTGTTGTATCAGGAGTGTTAACTGTACAAAACAAATAAAACATATTCAGTGTGTGCAAAACCACTCTTTAATTGACTGTCAAGCAGACTTATGTTACGTTTTAAAGCGGTTAGCTGTAATTGCTCTGAAGACATTAAACGCTGTCAGACATTAACGCTCTTTTTGTCATTACAGACAGTAACAGCAGCAGAAGTAGCTTGAGCATCACCTCTATTAAACCAGAGACCCGCCGCAGGTCACTGTAATACATCAGCGTAATTACAGACGGGACAAAACCGCTCTAATGATGTGCTAATGGTTTCTGGAAGGGACAATACTGGAAGAAATCATTTCAATCTTAAAGTCAAAATGAAATGGTCTATTTACGTTGACTGGTCTTAATGTGAATGATTCATCTGTGCATGTTATTCTGAAGAAATGCTTCAGGCAGCTAATGTTAAAATACTGTATGACATCAACCAACAGAACAGGTCTGGAAGTCTACGTTAAATATTGTGTTTCTATCAGAAGTATGTTAAATAAGCACATTAAATGGGTTCATGTTCACATGGTAAATCATGGAAATATCTATATGCTCATAATCAGTAAAAATGGGCTACACGGTTTTCTTCATACGCATCTCGTCAGTAACGCTGGTTCTGTAATCAGTAATAAATCTCCATCATGTGCTTTCAGATGAAGCAGCATTTAATACACAGAGCCGTAGTTCACGGGAAAAAGCTGTGCAACGATATAGTTTCATTTTAAAATGAAATGTATTTCTGTGATCAAAGCTGTATTTTCAGCATCATTACTCCAGTCTTCAGTGTCACATGATCTTCAGAAATCATAATGATATGCTGCTTAAGAAACATTATTATTATTATCAATATTTAAAACAGTTGAGTACAGTTTTTTTTCAGGATTATTTAAATGAAAGACCCATAGATTAGCATTTATCTGAAATAAAAAGCTTTTGTAACATTATATACACTATCCATTGAAAAGCTTGGAGTCAGGATAGTATTTATTTGTTTATTTTTTCTTAGTGAAATAAATTAAATTATTTTATTTAGCAAGGATGCTTTTAAATTGATCAAAAGTGATGATAAAGACATGTATAATGTTACAAAAGATTTCTATTTCAGATAAATGCTTTTCTTCTGAACTTTATTCATCAAAGAAACCTGAAAAAAAAGTCAAATCACAATATTAGAATAATTTCTGAAGGATCATATGACTAAAATATATAATCAAATGACTAATGATGCTAAAAATTCAGCTTTGAAATCACAGGAATAAAATTAATTTTAACAGATATTCAAATAGAAAGCATGCAGTTATTTTAAATAGTAAAATATTTCACAATATTACTGCTTTTGCTGTATTTTGGATCAAATGTGGGCTTGGTGAACAGAAGAGTAGTTAAAAAAAACATTACAAATCTTACTGTTCAAAAACTTTTGACTGGTATGTTAATCACAGGCTTGTTAATTATTCCGGAATAATTATCACCCCAACCACTGGTTAATGAGGCGATAGAAGTAAGAGAAATAAGTGATTTCTTCATGCTTTTTTATGCCAGGTTGGAGATCTACACTGATTTTCTGTCATGGTCTATTGACCCCTGAATTAGCCTCGGCCACCTCATGTATAAAACTCTAGCTCCGCCACGGCGTAGCTTCTCAGTGAACTACAGCTGTGTAGTACATGCTGCTCCATCTGAAAATACCACATTTAATAACATGTTTTTACTCCAAACATCAGTCGAGTGTTTGAAATAAATCCTTCTGTGAGATGATGTGGCTGCTTACACAGAATAAGGCACGCAGCATATTTCATAGTATTCTCAGCAGTGATAAAGGCTATGTCGATTAGCATTGCATTATTATAAGAACTCATTAGAATTAATGAGTCATGCACCAAAACATGGTAAAAAAGGGTGTTGTTTTACACGACCATTGAGGAATTTTAATTTCATGAACTAAAATAATTTCATAAAGACCCTAAAGCAGGGTTCCTCGAATCTTTCCCTGGAGGGCCGATCTGCTGCAACCCTGATTATATTCACCTCCCTGTGATTTTCTAATGATCTTGAAGACTCGGGTGTGTTTGATTAGGGTTCGAGCTAAACTCTGCAGGAATGGGACAGATTTTGAGGACACCTGCCCTAAAGTATCATACCAACTTGTGAAAAATGAGCATCCGATGTCCCCTTTAATCTTGTTTGGCTCGTTTTCTTTTTGCACATAACCTACAACATAAACATCTGATCACTTTAAATACAATATAAACTAAACAAGAGACAATCAACCCTAAGAACACTACAACATCCACACTGTAGTACGAGTACCAGGGCATTTTATAAGAGTCAGTGCGCAGGTGAGCAGCTCCTCGGTGTCTCATGACAAACTCAATCCAGAAGAGGGCGCTCTCTAACGGATGTACTGCTGTGTCTCTGTGCAGACTGGACAGTTTCTGCATGTTCTTCCTGTAGGACGACTCTGTAAGCACTTCTTGTAAGGCATCTTTAAATACATGTCTATCTATGTTGGCAATGTCCACAACTTTAGCCACACCTCTGTGTCTCATTTTTGAAAGGTTATCATCCTGATCGAAAACAAGCGGTAATCCGACTATAGGCACGCCATGATAAATGGCTTCAAAAATACCATTAGTTCCTCCATGAGACACAAAAACCTGGGTCTTCGCATGTCCTAAGAGATCATTCTGCGGTAACCAGTTAACCAGTAAAGTGTTGTTGCCCAAAGTCGACGGCCGCGCTCCTGTGTATCTCCAAATCACTTTTTGGGGAAGCTGAGCAAACGCAGCTGCTATTTCATCAGCTATGTCAAGAGGAAGTTGGCCAGCTAACGTTCCTAGAGACATAATAACAACACCATGCTCTCCAGAGCTTTGCACAAAGTCCTCCAGATCCCTCCGGAAGCTCTTTTGCAGGTTTGCATTGGAAACCGCCAACGTAAATGACATTTGGCATAGTCGGGCGAGGAAATTCAAAAACAAAATCCACCCTCATGAGCCAAATATCAGCTGCTTGGAATAATTCAAAATAGTGCAAATCAGGACCAAAATATCGCTCGCACAAAGCGCTGTAATGAGGACCAACGATGCGCTTGTAAAGGAAAAGCCGAAAAGTGTAAAACAACACATTATACGTTCGCTGAAGAAAAGTCATGTTATCGGTCAACTGAGAAAGCGGGAAGGGAACGTAAGACAGAGGAGACGGTGCTATCGTAAAATGTGCTTCTCCATGCACGGTCCATCGGACGTTAAAAACGAGAGGTAAAGTCAGATAGTGTGCGAGAACAACACCTCCTCCGTTTGCTGGATCGGTCAACATCAAGTCAAAGTTGGCCTGTTTGATTTGTTCCAACAGCGCAGGATCTTTCTCGATAATATAGATCACCATTTCACAAATCTTTCTGTGCATTTCGGAAAATTTATCCTTGAGCTCCATGTCCAATCTGAATCTGGTCCATGCCGATTGCCGCTGCCGTCGGATCTGGAGTTGTCTAGAAACGAAACTGCTGTAAAACTCATCGTCTCCACCCAGTAAAACCGGGACGGTCATTGAGACGTAGTGCGGCGATGTTTCTGAGATGTACCAGCTGTCGAGGGCCCGAATCACCGTGATCTGATGACCCCTGGAGTGAAGCTCCTGGATCAAAACGTTCATGTTAACCCAGTGACTGCCTTCGTGAGGAAACACCAGGATTCTCCCACAATGCACTGGGAAGGTCAGGGTTAGAATGATGCTTGAGACAATACAGATAAAATCCATCCTTATGAGGAGCACAAACATCAGTCTGAAAGACATAAATACACAACGGATGATGTTCGTCATTTATCAGACAAGTCTAATGTAATCCTGTGGGAGTCTTGCATAGCTTTAAACTGAATTTTACAGAAATTATATAAAAATACAGTAAAATGTTGTTGCCAGATCACTATAATAGTGACACAATCAAACTGGACGGAGAGGTTTAAAATTGTAGATCAAAATAAATTAAAGAATAAAGAACGAACAGCACCGCAGTAGGTTTGTAAAATGTCAGCTTACAAAAAAATGCTTTGCAATGTCACAATTCACTCACATTTACACAAGAATAATATCCAAACCAATTTTATTCATTCTTATGGGACCTTCTGTAAAGATTGCTGTGGGGGGGGGGGGGATATTCCTAATATATATATATATATATATATATATATATAAATAATAAAAAACAAAATGCTGCAGAAAAACACAGGAGAGATGTATTATTTTATGGACTGGTCATTATTTAGTGCTATAAACAAATGTAATGTGTTCATTCATACTGGACGCCAGAGGGCGCCCTCGTGCAGAAAATCCACATAATATGCATACGCTCCAGAAATCCTATTATTATGGACAAAAGCATCCAGCTATCGCTCTAACTGAAAAAATGCCACTGGCCTTGGCCTAAACAACCACAACCTCATATCACAAGTACTGTACTTGTGTAATCAGACCTACAGAGGAAAACAATAAAAACAACTGACATCACTTCCTGTTGGGCTGTGAGGCACATTTTGAGCAAAAGCTGAAAGAGTCTCTCTTAAGAATCAGCTTATTGTACAATGTCTGCTTGAATCTGCCACACAATCTTCTCCAGACGGCATGAGCACCGGCTCATGTGAACCACATTAATAATGGGACATGGAAACCCAAGACAAAATCAAGCAGCAAGTCCAAACCTTCCCATGATGCATTGCAAATCAAAACTATAAAAATTATAGATTTTTCCTTTTATGGCCAAAAATCATTAGGACATTAAGTAAAGATAATGTTCTATGAAGATATTTTGTAAAGTTCCTACTGTAAATATATCAAAACGTAATTTTTGATCAGTGATATGCATTGCTAAGAACTTCATTTAGACAAATTTAAAGGTGATTTTCTCAATATTAATTTTTTTTGGCACCCTCAGATTCCAGATTTTCAAATAGTTGTATTTTACACAAATATTGTCCTATCCTAACAAACCATACATCAATGGAAAGCTTATTTATTCAGCTTTCAGAGGTTGTATACAATCTCAATTAAAAAAGATTGACCCTTATGACTGGTTTTGTGGTCCAGGGTCACATATTTATGATTAATTAGTTGCTATGAAGACAGGTGCCATCAGATGACTTATGAGTGACTTGTTTGTCATGGAGTTAGTGTTGCTGACTGTTGCAATGTGGGCCCTCCGTTACCAAACACCAAGTTATGAGTCATTCACAGACTTAAACATTAAACTGTTAGTTACTTTAAACTAACCTTCATCTGGGAGGTCACAGGGATGTGTGAATATTTGATCTGTTAACTGAGTAGAGAAAAGCTGTTGCTATCAAACACTGTTTACTTAATTAAAATACAAAAATACAGTAGTTTATTTTGATACATGGTGTGGCTGCTGTATTTTGTAGTTTATTTGTATACACTTTAGATTACTGTATTTGGTATTTTATTTAAAAATACATTTTGATGCATCTTTGCCCAACCCTGGCTGAAAGTCATAATCACGTAAAATATAATTGCGATTTGAAAGGAAAAAAGGGGCTAAAGACCAAAACTGTTGAAGCCAACTTTGTTAAACGTTAACAGTTAGATGTTGTAACTTGGTTGGAAAATATCGCTTTTTTATTTTATTCGCATTTTTAAATTGAAAATAAAAAAGTCAAACAAATCAGTATGTTCTTAACAAATTCAACACAATGTGTATACACATAATGGTGCGGTAACTACATAAAAATAAATCAAATTAATATAAAATAATTTGCCAATGTCAACAAATGACGCCATGCGCGTGCACGCGGAGGGCAGCACAACACGGAAACAAAGCTTTCTCACTTTCACTGTCCCATAATTCTTTGTTTTTGGAGGGAAAACACTAAACATTTCATAACGTGTTCAGCCGTACAGAGCTAAATACAACATTAAAAACGACAATCCAGACTAACAAACAACGACTGAATCCGGTTTGTCGCGGCTGTTAACATGGAAGCTCATTTCAGATGACACGATAAACAACGTTTCGAGAATTTGCACTGTTTAAAACTAAACGTGTCTTTTTTTTAACAAATTAAATAAATGAACTTACCAACTGAACAGTGACAACAGTGTAGCTGTGAGCTCGTGAGATACCACGCTTTAGTGTTTGTGTGGGCGGAGTCAGAGCTCATGAATATTAATGATATCTTGACTCGTCCATGATGATTGGACACTGTTTTTGAGCGTCAATACAAGCGCCATTACTATTCATAAGCATACATATTTGTGTATGCCCAGGACCACAAACCAGTCATAAGTGTCAACTTTTTGAAATTGAGATTTATAGATCATCTGGAAGCTGAATAAATAAGCTTTCTATTGATGGTTTGTTAGGATAGGATAATATTTGACCGAGATACAACTATTTGAAAATCTGGAATCTGAGTACAAAAAAAATGAATTTTTTTAATTAAGAAAATCGCCTTTAGAGTTGTCCAAATGAAATTCTTAGCAATGCATATTACTAATCAAAAATATTTTTTATATATTTACGGTAAGAAATTTACAAAAATATCTTCATTGAACATGATCTTTGCTTAATATCCTATAATCATTATAATGATTTTTGGCATGAAAGAAAAATCAATAATTTTGACCCACACAATATTGGCTGTTTCTACAAATATCCCTGTGCTACTTATGACTGGTGTTGTGCTCCAGGGTCATATTTGGTTCTTCAAATGAATATGCAGATTTGATTCAAATATCTGGATTAGTTGACTAATGTTCCCCGGAAAAGGGCAGGTGTATCGATCAGTAATGATCACATAGCCTAATTAAAAAAGACACCTGACCAAAAACTTGACACCTTTCTGAACCTTTATAAGGAAACAGCCATGCGAACAAAACTACATACATTTTAATAGAAAAATAAAATATGCACTGTTTTTAATGTATTTGATTCCCAATTATTTATATTCACGATTTCTTGTAGGCTTTTTACGAATTTGTACAGGCTTTACATTTTTATTTCAATGTTGTAATTATCAATTCATTTAATGTTATATTGGAAGCAGATTTGTTATGTGACAGTATTAATTAAAGTTTCGTAAGGGTCAAGATCAAGTTATCTGCATCTCCACTCAAATTAATGCACGACTCAAATGAACTGTATGCATGTGTGGAACTCCAATACAATTATAAAGTAATTATTTCATCACTAATAAATATTTTAATGAGTAAAACTGGCTGTGTCTATACTACAGACTACACAACATCATTTTCAAATTAATTTTTTGATTTTAAATTATTGTCCCTGGACCAGTAGGGTACTCTTGTAATATAGTAGTAGTGGCGCTAGGACAGATTTTAAGCATCAATTCTGCCTAAAAAGATGCAATCTAATAATGTTTACATGAAATAAGCTGCTCCCGAGCAGGTTTAAGTTTACTGACCTGTACAGCAAGTCCAGGATGAGCTTCGAAGAACCAAATGATCCAAGATCAAGCGAAATCATCAACAATCAAATCCAGCTAACTGAGTTAGCGATGTACGAAGAACAAAATAGATCAAATAGAGACAATAACGCACAATAGATAGACAAATGAATGAATGAAACAAACACACTGTATAAAAATATCAGCTGCATGAATCATTTTCATAAAAATACAAAACATATCCCTCTGGTTTCACAGACAAGACTAAAATGCATGTCTGAGCTGTTTTAACTGAAAGAAACTTGCAGTGGACTGATCTTAAAAGATGCACATCAGTAGTGTTTTATTTTTTTAATCAAAGGCACATTTATAAATGCTACTCAAATGTCCTAACTGATCTATGACCTAATCCTGGCTAAATCTAACCCAGGTCTGTGAACCCGGGCCGTCGGTTTACAAGAGCCAAACCTTGGTGATGGATTTGGAGACGAATAGTCTTAGAGATGTCTGTGAAATAGTGATTGCCTAAAGATGAAGGGCTTTTTCCAGGCTGGTGGAAATGTTAAGAGATGCTTTGTGTTTTTTAATTCTCTGGAGGATTTCACTGGAGTAAAAGTTGTGACCCCCAGCACGAGTCTTTGCTCTCTACTTTAAAACATGTGGAATATGGTACAGATATTATTTTTCTTTGATTTATCTTTTACCATGCATTCTTCTGATGCACATCCATCTGCAGGCCTCTGAGTCCTCATGTCGAGCTCAATCCAAGAGAGGACGCTGTCTAATGGATTTAATGGTGTCTCTATGGGAACGTTTTTTTATAAGATGGCATTTCACGTCTTACATCATGTACATTTATTCATTTAGCAGACGCTTTAATCCAAACCGATTC
>CM049809.1:1355389-1382889 GCA_027422405.1 Ptychobarbus kaznakovi | reverse complement strand
GTCTTACTTAAATATGACAGAGAATAGAAATATCAGAAATACAAGAAATTCATATTTGGTCTGCTTTAAATCTGGTCAAGCGATATACAGATCTTGAGGTCTTCAAGGGTTGTAAATGTGATCTGTGTGTGGAAGAGACAAAACAAATGATCTGCTGTTATATTCATGATTTCAAATGTCTATCATTAAATACTAAACATTCATGGAACTATTTAGAAAAACACAACAGCTGCTATTAGATGAAATTCAACCCCTACATGCACAAACAGCATGAATACAAGTGCATGTATTCCTACATTTTATCATGACTAAAGTCATGTTGAGGTTAGTTCACAGTTAAATGACTTTAAAGATGGAAGATGAAGGTAAACACAATAGCAGTTATTACAAACAAAAACCACTCAACTCATTGTTATTATAATGATACATTATGACATTTTAAACCACTTCTACGATATTAGCTGTTTTAAAGAATGTAAGTTTACTGAATATTGTACCTCACGCTCTTCTTTGCTAGTCATTGCTGATCAGCGATGTCCTCCAGATCAGTTTTTGGGGTTTTGCAGATCTTCCGTTTCTCTTGCAGCTCTTTGTTTTTTTCTTCTAGAGCTTCTGGTTCTGTTTCTAGCTTTTCTTTTATTTCTTCCACCTTTTTGTTTGTTATTTTCAGCTTTCAACAAATTTTCTGTCCCTTTTTTCAGATCTATTTTCGCGTCCAGCTCTTCTGTTTGGTTTTCCAGATCTTTATCTTCCAGACCATCAGTTTTTTCTTCAGGATCTCTTGCTCCATCTTCATCTGAAATGTCAACACTTTGTCCTTCATCGATGTTTCTGGCTGCTGCCATTTCTAGTCAGTGCTGGTGTGAAGATTGTCAACCTCCTCATCCTTATAAACCCTTGTGATTGCGCAAACCAAACGTAAGGTGACAGGAACTATAGTTCAGTCTGCACATATTTGATTGACTTCACAGATGAACACGTGTCTCCAGACTGGTTTGTCCATCGGAAACTGAAACCATGGTACTACAACATATGCCACAGTACCAAATGATAACCATATTCAAAGCACTCCAAAGAGTACTATAGTAAAATCATTCTACTTTATTTGGCTTTCACAAGTTAACCCTGGGTCGTTCTAAACTCATGTTTCACGATTCAGTTTTTATCCTGGGTTAAGAATGAATCCTGATTGTTAGGTTTCGAAGTTTCACGCTATACTTTCATAAACCCTGAGTTGATGTTCTTTGCATTTCTGTTATTAATGATCAGTTATAATATGTGATGTGTCTCGTCTTGTTCTTGTGCATCAGCTGGGCTTCCGTATTCCTGATAGTCTTTTTGGACCATAATTGCACAAACAAACATGTCTCTATCTTCTTCACTCCCGCAGAAGCAGTGCAAATCTGGTTTAGCTGGTTTGATAATGAATGGACTATATCAGACCTCTGGTTTCGGATGCAGCTCTGCGAAATCATACGGAGTTCAACATCTCACACAACCAGACCTACAACATACATAAGAGTGTCCGCCCTTAATTGAAAATGACACTTCATCTGATTAGTTTCAGAGAAGAGCTGAGGTTTCATTAGAAGAAGAGCAGAGTCACACCCGAACGGCTGGAAACAATCTAAAGAAACAAAACCACGACATGATGACGTGCGTCACGCGAGACTAAACTAGAATTCTAAATAGAAGGAGGATTAGAAGTAGAATTCTAGAATTAGATGTGTTCGATATTTTTATCTTTTGTCTACGATAGGCTAATAACACATTGTTCTAATGATATGCGAGCTAACATTATCAATACATCACTCAAAAACAACCGTCAACACGCCTGGAGAGTGCAAAATAATTCACTACACGACGAAGACTAATATGCCCCTATAATTCAAGTTATGAAAGCAAAAATCATATTTGTGTTTTTTATATTTATAAGACATGTATAGTAAGTTGAGCAGTGAGAATACGAATGTGATGGTTATTTTTAAACCAGTTCAACAATAATTATCAAGAAGGTGAACACAGTGAATGATGTGAACTGATGCAACAACACTGCTATGAAGCATCGGGTGATTTACTGGAAATAAGTTCATGTAATGGAGTTCAGATGACTAAACAGCAATCTTTGTGTGTAACACCCTCGAACATAAGCATTAAGTGTGCAAACAAGAACAGCCAGTATCTACTGCAGTACTTACTTCAGTAACATTTCAAATCAGCACTAAAAACTGACAATAATAGGATCATATGTGTGACCCTGGACCACAAAACCAGTCATAAGGGTACATTTTTTTAATGTAAACGTCATCTGAAAGCTGAATGAATGGGCTTTCAATTGATATATTGTTATGATAGGACAATATTTGTCTGAAATAACTATTTGAAATCTGAGGGTGCAAAAAATAAAATCGAAATATTGAGAAAATCATCTTTAAAGTTGTCCAAATTAAGTTCTTAGCAATGCATATTACTAATCAAAAATAATTTGTGATATATTTACGGTAGGAAATAAAAAAATATCTTCATGGAGCATGATCTTCACTTAATATCCTAATGATTTTTGGCATAATAAAAAATCTATCATTTTGACCCATACAATGTATTGTTGGCTATTGCTACAAATATACCCGTGCTACTTAAGATTGGTTTTGAGATCCAGGGTCACATATTTGAAATCATATATTAACACTAAAAATCAAAAAGGTGATGGTCTCAAGCTGCAACACAGCGCTTCTTTCCTGCAGTCACATTGAGTGTCCGGATCTTTCATCTTTGCTTTCTGCTATTCCATCAATTTTAGTTTGACAGAAACGCATCATATGGGACTTAAATGACAGAATTTTCAGAATTAGTAAATATTAATTTGAGCATGACTCTAAATGATGCTAGAAAAATCAGACCTTTATTAAAAATAAGCATTGCATTGTCTTACAAACTTGCAAAAAGAGTACAGAAAATAATGCAAATTAATTCATTCAGGCTAAACAAAGTTCAGAGCTGCTTTTGTTAAGAATATCAAACTCTACATGAAAGCATAAATGATCCTGTAATTTAATTGGCTGACATACATCAGAGAAGTCAAACAACAGCTGTCATGTGACTGATTTCCCTTTATAGAGTGAAGTATCAAAGATATTTACTTAGATACAGGTTTACGTCTGATATGTTGAAGAAAAGGAGTGTCGTCATCATCATCTCTTCAGAGTTTCTGGCTGCTGATGGGACTGAAGGGTTTGGACGTTTCATCCGCCATGAAGGCCTCGATTTCCTCCACGGTTCGAGGAACACAGGTCAACAGCTCCACGCCGTCAGCCGTCACTGCGATATCATCCTCGATACGCACCTGAGAGAGAGAGAGAGAGAGGGGGAGAGAGGCGAGAGAGAGAGAGAGAGAGAGAGAGAGAGAAGAGAGGGGGAGAGAGAGTAGAGAGAGAGAGGGGGAGCGAGAGAGGAGAGAGAGAGAGAGAGAGAGGGGAGAGAGAGGGGAGAGAGAGAGAGAGAGAGAGAGAGAGAGAGAGAGAGAGAGAGGAGGGAGAGGAGGAGAGAGAGAGAGAGAGAGAGAGAGAGGGGGGAGGAGAGAGAGAGGGGGAGAGAGAGAGAGAGAGAGAGAGAGAGAGAGGAGAGAGGGGGGGGGAGAGAGAGAGAGAGAGAGAGGGGGGGAGAGAGAGAGAGAGAGAGAGAAGAGAGAGGGGGGGGGGAGGGAGAGGGGAGAGAGAGAGAGAGGGGCGAGAGAGAGAGAGAGAGAGAGAGAGAGAGAGAGGGGAGAGAGCGGGAGAGAGAGAGAGAGGAGAGAGGAGAGAGAGAGAGAGAGAGAGGAGGGGAGAGAGAGAGAGAGAGAGAGCGAGAGGAGAGAGAGAGGAGAGGGGGGAGAGAGAGAGAGAGAGGGGGGGGAGAGAGGGAGGGAGAGGAGGAAGAGGTGGGGAGAGAGAGAGAGGGAGAGAGGAGAGGGGGGGGGGAAAGAGGGGAGAGACCACAACACACGATCATCAATACACATAGACAGAAAGTTCAGAAATGTATATTTATAACATCTGAAACAATAGTGTAATAATGAGTGCTTTTGGTTAAAAAGTTATATGAAGATAAAACACACACACACAGAATAATGACACGCAACACACACATCACCACACACACGCACACACACACACAACACACACACACACACACACACATATATACTGTATATTTATATATATATTTTATGTGTATTATATATAATTAATAATATGTTTAATTGTACATAAATTGCAGCATTTAATGTTGTATATTGAAACATTTACAACATCTGAAACAATGTTGCTTTAGTGCTTTTGATAATAAGTAATATAATAAAATATATAGTGTATATTATATGCATATAATTTATATGTAATTATGCATAAATTATAGCATATTATAACTGGTAAAAATGACAGTGTTTTAGAAAATAAGGCTCAGTTATGGATTGATCAAGAAATATGTAATTGTAGTGCTGTCAAACGATTAATTCGCATACAAAAAAGTTTTTGTTTGCATAATATATGTGTGTGTTCTGTGTATACTTATGTATATATAAATACACACATACAGTATATATTTAAAAAATATTCCATGTCTATATTTATATAAATTATGTAAATAAATATATTTAATATGTAAACAAAAACTAAAATGCATGCATGTATGTGTATTTATATATACATAATAAATATATACAGTACACATACATATATTATGTAAACAAAAACGTTTCTTTTGGATGCGATTAATCGCTTGACAGCACTAGTAATTAGTTTATTTGTAATAATTCTGATGTGCATCTGCTGGAACATATAACTGGTTTGTTTGTAATAAGTCTGATGTGTTCTGACCCCGCCGAAGCCGCGGAAGCGCGTCAGGACGTCGTTATTGATGAAGCCGCACTGCGGCGGGGAGCTGAGCGCTTTATCCAGCAGGTGGTTGATGAAATAGATTCCCGGCTCCACCGTGAGGACCATGCGCTCCTGCACCACACGGCCCATCCGCAGACTCTTCAGCCCCGGCTCGTCAATGCGCTCGATGCCCTGAAACACACCACACACACTTCAACCGCTGCTGCGGGTCATCTTACACACCAGGAGAACACTGGCTCCTTCCTTTACAACAGAGGCCCAAACCACAGCGGGACAAACATATGTTTTGCATTGAAATGTAGTTCATTTGATAAAAAAATAATTTTAACAGTTCAAAAAAAGCTTGTTTAATTATTAAAAAATGTTACAAATTGAATAAATTTTAATATAATGTAGTTGGATGTTGGATATAATCTTAATTGGCTTGATTTTGGCGCTTACGAATTTGCTTTAGAAAGTCAGTTCATGAGGAAAATATTTCCCTCGATCTTTTGAAATAAACAAGTTTGATTACTATAAAACATAATTTAGTTTGGTATAATTTTGATATAAACAAATGATTGTTTTCTACAATATTAGCACACAAACATTCAATTTGTATAGCGCTTTTCAAAATAAACATGGCTTCAGTTTTTCAGAAATGTATAATGTTAATATTTCTTATAATATCTTCATGTCTTATAGTGGCAATTAGCAGTTTAGAACTGGACAATAATATAGTTTCAATGTGCAGATGATATAAACAGTCAATTTACTGTAAAGTACAGTATATGGCTTTTTGTGACCCACTTTCATGCATGTGGGTAAAATCTAATACAGTGTGTGTAATACCTGTTATGACTAATTATTTTTCAGTGAAAATTGACGAGTGGTTTCAATTGACCATATGCACGGAGCGCCTTTTTAGAACTTGCGGATAAAGATAAGCAGCTCGTAATCTTCCGGTGAAGCTCATTTGATATGTGCTGTATACAGGTAGAGACTCTCACAGAAACCTCTCCTGCCTAATTCTTATCAGAATCTGAGGAAAAAAATTATTACAACACCGTAAATAATGACTGTGGCATTAACATACAGTTTCATGTTATTAAAGAACATATAATTGTAAATGCACAGTCTCAGGAAAGTACCCATACACGTAACTGTACATTTAAATGCTGGCAAATAAACACCATCTTAACTGTTTAGGCAGTTCGGCTAATCTCTTAAACGACATCGTAATGTTATTAATCAATGTCTTACCTTCAGAGCAATGAACATGTTTTAAATCTTATAAGATTCTAAAGCCTTTATTATTTCTCAACTCTGTGCAGTAAAAATCACATTATTAAAGGTTCACTTTTCATTCATGAAGAAATATGACAAAAACGTGTTCTGCAAAAAATAAAGACTTAATGAGAAAATGTAATTACTGTTATAACCAGGAGATGGCAGTATGGGATGAATCATTGGCTGAAGCTGCCATTTTAACTGCCTAGTTTTTTTTACATCTTCTGATTTATTATAAAATAAATATTATAACAAATGTAGTACTTTATCGCATAGCAAGTATATGTATGTATGATAAGTATAGCAAGTGCAGGCAGCCACAAAGTCACTTGTCATTTAAAGAACTAAATAAATTAGGCCAGACGACAGGAAAATATATAAATAAGTTGGCATAATAATAATGCATGCAATATTTTGAAATGTTTAGATTTCATTTAGTAACTACATCGTTTAAGTTTTATCCAACACAGGCTTGCTGCTGTAGTTTTGTTAATGCACAGCTCTCTTTTGACATCGGCTCGTCAGATGATTCATTCCGTTGCCACTGTCAATCATAGCAATGACTCGCCGCATAATTGAACAGATTCACTCGTGTAAATTTAACCTTAGCTTTTGTCATTCCTGAAACAGTACGTGGACATGTGGTCCTCTTAGACAAATAAAACTTCTCCAAATTGTGAATGGATTATGTAGAGAAACCAAGCAAAGGACGCTCCCCTTTCAGCACAGTACAGCTGACCGGAAATGCCTGAGCTGGCTTATCTAAAACCAGGAAGTAATCGTGCATATGGTCAATATATAACATTTGGGGGTTTATTTGTTACATTATACAGGCGCATCTCAAAAAATGTGAATATTGTGAAAGTTATTTTTTTGGTAACATTTCAAAAAGTGAAACTTTCATATATTCTAGATACATTACATGTAAAGTAAAATATATAAAAAAAAAAATGTTTTAAGTTTGATGATTAGAGCTTGAATCTAGATGAGATGTATGAAAGTTTCACTTTTTGAAAAAAAATAAACTTTCACAATATTCTTTTTTTTTGATGAACCTGTATTTGTCACCTAATATAAAAAATATAAAGAGAGGAAATAAAAATAAAATTCTGCTTTATTGGATATATTTTAAGATGTATCTTTGATAAACATTGAAAATCAACCAGGCCTCTAAGATTGTGATGTAGTGACACAATTATTATCAGCTGATGTGTCTTAACTTCTAATAATACAATGATGCATATCACTTAAGACTTTGGCTCCAACGCTAAGCACGTCTAACATTATACTAGGACTTCAGGAGTTTGCTGTTTGAGTAAATCTCTTCCTCTTGTGTTGTGATCAGAACTGACCTCTGGATATCCTCCCACGTCGTGGACGTCGATGCCCAGCAGGTGACCCAGACCGTGCGGCATGAACACAGCACCCATGTGGACCTTCAGCATCTCCTCCACGCTCCCACTCAGGATCCCCATCTTCACCAGCTCCTCCAGGTGAACCCGGTCAGCCAGACGATGCATGTCTGTCCACTTCACACCTGAGCATCAGTGAACAATCAGCCGAGACCGGCATCAGATTGAGGTCAGAGGTCATTCCACAGCGGAGGATTCAGCGCTCAATCAGAGACGGGGTCTGTTTGTTCTTTCAGGAGGAGCTTTCTTAAACAATACATCTCAAATCTCAACATACACTACTGTTCAAAGTCGGGAAATTAAGAAATTCATATTTAATTCAGCTGGGATGCATTATATTGATCAAAAGTGACAGTAAAGACATTTATAATGTTACAGACCATTTCGGTTTCAAACAAATGCTGTTCTTTTGAACATTACACTAATAAAATAATCCGGAAAAATTAAATATATCTGGGTTCCCATAAAAATATGAATCAGCACAGCTGTTTTTAGCATTGATAATAATCAGAAAGTGTTTCTTGATCAGTAAATCTGCATATAAAATTATTTCTGAAGGGACACTGAAGACTGGAGTAATGATGCTGGAAATTCAGCTTTGATCATGAGAATAAATTACATCTTAATATATACTCTCATAGAAAACACTTATTTAAAATTGCAATAATATTTCACAACTTTACTGCATATTTTATCAAATACATGCAGCCTTGGTGAGCAGAAAAGACTTCTTTCAAAATGTTAACTAGTAAGTTTGGTGTCAAAACAGAATCCAACCAGTTCCTCCACACAGTGAAGATGTCCTTATTTTGTCTCTGTAGTCTGAGAGCAGTTTTGGTTTAACCGGCTCTGTGTTTGTACCTGGTTTAATGGCAGCCATCACGGCTCTGGAGGACTTCAGCACGGCTTCATAAATGGCTCTCTGGTCTGCGGTGAACTTGCCGTTGACCGGGAACGAGCAGGTGATGTCAGAGGAGTAGCAGTAATACTCTCCGCCCATGTCAAACAGACTGCCAGGAACACAATCAGACAGGAAAAGAAGAGTTTGACGGGAAACGTTCTCTTCAAAACAGCCTGAGTTCAGATCTAAAGCCACTTCTACGGTTTGGATTTAGTTTTATGATTTGGTGACAACATCAAATAGTGAGTATTCCTGCTCTATTATATTCTAGTAATATTAACATTTACATTTGTTACTATTCAAGTGTAATACTCAATTTTCGGTAGAAATTCTGCACATCTAGGTATTGCTTTAATTATTCTTTGTATGGATATATCATTTTTAATTACGAAAAAACTTCCAGAGACCTGTTTTGGTTTAAAAAAAATTATTTGTAAATTATTAATTATTTCAACTGTAATATAAAATAGAGGACCCTGGATGTAAATATAAAATTAGATGCTCTGATTGTAGTAAATTAGCTGCAAATGTAAATAATTCAGCATGATTTTCTCATCATATCTCAAACATGTGCATGACTAGTTCCTGTCCAGCAGGGGTCAGTGTGCGACTGCTCATAAAGAGATGATGCAGCCTGAACTACTGAAGAGAGAAATATAAAACACTACACTGACTGAAAAACCAGCGTCAATCAATAACTGATACAGAACAAATCTGACGGAAACAATCAAGAAACAACTCACCACATGTCTCCATCCTGGATGGTTTTGTCATTGGGAGCCGCGGCGTGTCCGTAATGCAGGACGGAGGAGTTATTCCCACTGATGGAAATGTATATGTTAACATGCAACCCAAAAAACTCAGTCACAGAGACAAATGCATTAGTGCTACAGTGAAGTTTTGCAATGCTTCTATGTTCAATAGTGGTCACATTAATACTTTGCCTCCTTTTGGATTTTTATTTTCAGATATGAAATTACACTTGACTCCCACAAAAAACTAATTGTGTGACAAAACCTGAAATGTAGGTTATTATTGAATGAATATCTTGTATTATAACTGATCATGATGTGCCAGGTTTGAATATGCATGAAAAAGATTTCAGATCTGCAGTGAAAATAGGATTTAAATTAGAGACTGTTCATAACACAACCATATGATTGCAAAACACTTGGAAAATAATGCACACGTCACATGCACTACACTGTTATAGTGTGTTTTACACTTTTGCAGGTTAACAAACATTTTTAAGTGAACTATGCATTAAAGATTGAATCCAAAACATGTCTGAAATGTATTTATTCATCCAGATGTTTGCTGTGATTTAACTTTGTAATCCAAGACGTGCTTTTGCTCTGGAGACAGAATGATATCTGACACGACACTAAGATCCTCTCAGAGAACACACAGAGAGAGAGAGAGAGAGAGCGCGAGAGAGAGAGAGAGAGAAGAGAGAGAGAAGAGAGAGGAGAGAGTCGAGAGAGAGAGCGAGGAGGAGAGAGAGAGGAGAGAGAGAGAGAGAGAGAGAGAGAGAGAGAGAGAGAAAGAGAGAGAGAGAGGAGAGAGAGAGAGAGAGGAGAGAGGCGAGAGAGCGAGAGCGAGAGAGAGAGAAGAGAGAGAGAGAGAGAGAGAGAGAGAGAGAGAGAGAGAGAGAGAGGAGAGAGAGAGAGTGAAGCGAGAGAGAGCGAGAGAGAGAGAGAGAGAGAGAGAGAGAGAGAGAGAGAGAGAGAGAGAGAGAGAGTGAGAGAGAGAGAGAGAGAGAGAGAGAGTAATGTTTTTCCTGTCTGTTAGTGCACTGTAAGGTCTTGTGCTGTTTGTGTAACACTCATAAGAACATCAGTGATTGCAGCAACAGTCTCTGTGCTCCTGACCGGAATGTTTCTTTTCTGCACGTGGCTGGTTTGTGCGTTTTCTAATGGTTTGTGTTTGCTGGTGTGTTTACCTTCCACAGATGCAGGTGTATGATGTGTGTCGCATCCCTCCACGAGCATAACAGTAATGCTGGAACAGACTGAAACACACACGAGTATCAGTTAATCTCAGTCAGACTTCACTCAAAATCAAAAGAAATCATAAGAAATCGAATTTTGCATGAAAGAAAATCATGCAACTATTAAAATTGTTTAAATTGCAAGACCAATTTTCATGGGCAAATTTCAAAGAAACACAAACACTGATATCCAGATATCAGCCAAGAGCAGCACCGCTTTCATTTTTCCACACTGACCTGCACTACAATTACAAAATGCAACATGAAAAGCCCGAAAGAGCCTGTCAGTCGATATAGATTGAAAAAAGTGGCAGCCTCAGAAAACCTTGAGTGATAACTTCATAACTCCAGATCAACAAAACACAGATACACACTGATGTCAAGCAGAGAGAGATTTTCATCTGCTGAGCGATAAAACCCACAGACACACAGTGAAGGAGAACCCCAAAACATACAGATCACAGAGACATGATCAGCAAACACACAGCGACACACTAACAACCAGTCAAGCACCTTAACAACACAACCACTCAGACACCCTAACACACTAACAACCACTCAGACACCCTAACAACACACTAACAACCAGTCAAGCACCCTAACAACACACTAACAACCAGTCAAGCACCCTAACAACACACTAACAACCAGTCAAGCACCCTAACAACACACTAACAACCACTCAGACACCCTAGCAACACACTAACAACCACTCAGACACCCTAGCAACACACTAACAACCAGTACGCACAACACACTAACAACCAGTCAACCTAAACAACACTAACACCAGCACCCTAACAACACACACCCCTAGCGACAACTAAACAACCAGTCAAGCACCCTAAATACACACAACCAGACACCCTAACAAACACACTAAACAACACCCAGCACCCTAGTACACTAACAACCAGTCAAGCAGCATAACCACACTAACAACACACACCCTAGTAACAGTCACTAACAACCAGTTAACAACACTCAGCACAAGCACCTAACAACACACTAACAACCAGTCAAGCACCTAACAACACTAACAACACACTAACAACCACCCAGACACCCTAGTAACAACTAACAACCAGCACCCTAGCAATAACAACACACAAGCACCCTAACAACCACTAACAACACTCAGACACCCTCAATACACTAACAACCAGCACCCCTAACAACACACTAACAAACCACCCAGACACCCTAGTAACAACACACTAACAACCAGCAAACAGTCGTAGCAACACACTAACAACACTCAACACACGACCCTACCCTAAAACAACTAACACCATAACACCCTACAGTCACACCCTAACAACAAGCGCTACCCTAACAACACACTAACAACCAGACACCCTCAACACACTAACAACCAGCCCCTAAGGACCACACTAAGTCAAGCACCCTACAACCACACTAACAAACACAGACACCCTAGCAACACACTAACAACCACTCAACCAGACACCTAGCACAACACACTAACAACCAGTCAAGCACCCTAACAACACACACAACCACTCAGACCCCTAGCAACACACTAACAACCAGTCAAGCACCCTAACAACACACTAACAACCAGTCAAGCACCCTAACAACACACTAACAACCAGTCAAGCACCCTAACAACACAGACACCCTAGCAACACACTAACAACCAGTCAAGCACCCTAACAACACACTAACAACCACTCAGACACCCTAGCAACACACTAACAACCAGTCAAGCACCCTAACAACACAGACACCCTAGCAACACACTAACAACCACTCAGACACCCTAACAACACACACCCTAGCCAACACACTAACAACCACTCAGACACCTTAGTACAACTAACAACCAGCAAGCCCTAACAACACCCTAACAACCACTCAGACACCTAACAACAGTAACAACTAACACCAGTAACACCCTAGCAATACACTAACAACCAGACACCCTAACAACACACTAACAACCACCCAGACACCCTAGTACAACTAACAACCAGCACACCGTAACAAACACAACAACCACCCAGACACCCTAGCCACTCACCAGTTCAAGCACCGTAACAACACACTAACAACCACCCAGACACCCTAGTAACACACTAACAACCAGTCAAGCACCGTAACAACACACTAACAACCACCCAGACACCCTAGTAACACACTAACAACCAGTCAAGCACCCTAACAACACACTTACAACCACTCAGACGCCCTAGCAACACACAACCAGTAACACCCTAACAACACCCTAACAACCACCCAGACACCCTCAACACACTAACAACCAGCACACCGTAACATAACAACACACTCAGACACCCTAGCAACACACTAACAACCAGTCAAACACCCTAACAACATGCACCCTAACAACCCTACAACACACTAACAACCAGTCAAGGACCGTAAAACCACACTAACAACCACTCAGTCACCCTAGCACACTAAAAAACAACCAGTCAAGCACCTTAACAACACACTAACAACATAGACACCCTAACAACCTAACACCACTCAGACACCCTAACAACACACCAGTAACACCTTACCACACTAACAACCAGTCAAGCACCTAACAACATAGACACCCTAACAACTAACAACCACTCAGACACCCTCAACACACTAACAACCAGCAAGGACCATAACAACACACTAACAACACACACCCTAACAACCACTCAACCACTCAGCACCCTAAACACACTAACAACCAGTTCAAACACCGTAACAACACATTAACAACCACTCAGACACCCTCAACACACTGCCCCTAACCCAGTCAAGCACCTTAACAAACACCCTCAACAACCAGACACCCTAACAACACACTAACAACCACTCAGCACCCTAAAACACACTAACAACCACTCAGACACCTCAACACACTAACAACCAGCAAGCACCCTAACAACACACAACCAGTCAGAATACCCCTAACCACACTAACAACCAGACACCTTAGTAACAGACACCCTAACAACACACTAACAACCAGTCAAGCACCCTAACAACACACTAAACACACACCCTAAATACAACAACCACTCAGACACCCTCGTAACACCTAACAACCAGTATAGCACCCTACACACTAACAACCACTCAGACACCCTCAACACATAACTACCAGCACCTAAAAAACACTAACAACACAGCACAACCACTAGACACCCTACAACACTAACAACCAGTCAAGCACCTAACAACATTAACACCACTAACACCCTAACCACTAACAACCACTCAAATACCATAGCAACTAGGGGTCACCGATTAGCTGGCTTACCCCGATAATTAAGCATTTTACATTATCATATCGGCCATTTTAAAAACAGAATTGCCGATAATTATTATTATTATTTTTTTTTATGCAAACAAACATCTATTTACAGGTGACATTATTTATTGGTGAATAAATAATACAGGTGAAACTATTTAATGTTTAAATGCAATTTGGCAATGCACTGTCTGAGCTCACACTCTGTGAGAGTGAGGCGATCTCTCAATCTCTGAGCGCAATCTCCGCCCATCGCTCATCTGATATGTAGAGAGTCACGAGTCCGACCAATAACGCGGAACAAGGCACTAACAACCTTGCTAACTGGAGCTGCGTCAGTGATCACGCATCAGTTGTCTCAAAGATAAAGCAGCAGCAGACGTTGCTGAAGTTGCAACACCTCAATATAACTATGATGTCCGCGATGCGGAAAATGCGGGCAGTCGCGGAATGCAGTCATATAATGGAATTTACCGTATAGCGCGGGAATGTCATGGAATGTGTCAAGTTTGGATGAATTAATCAAAAGTAGGTCAGTACACTTAAATCCACTCGCGCAATGGACAGTATCTATAAATATTAAGCTGCAAAAACACTATTTAAATATGAATCCTGCATGTTCCCTCTCTGTTAATGAATGACAACGTGCGGTTTCATTTATGCACACATAACAAACGTGCTGCTCGCAGTGTTTTCAGCATCTGCCGTCTCACTAAATGTCTCTAGGACATAAATACATGAACACACTCCCAACTGCTCGGAACACTTCATGAGCACCCTTTGACCGTTTCATTTGAGTAAAACATCGTCATATCATATATACACTAACAACCAGTCAAAACTTAAAAGGTCCCTGGCAACCTGTCAAAATATAAGTTCGGTTTACAAATATATTACTAACAACAACTACAACTATTATTACAAACTTTTGTTGAGAATAATCAACAATACGCAAATACGTTTACTTTAAGTTTTACAAAATGTTTAAGAATGCTTCTGGGTGATCTCTGTACATGTTATTATTAATATTACTGTTTATTTAATGTTGTTGTTATTAACTTTTCAAATTAAAGACATGTTTAAAAGCCCTATTTAAAGAACGTTTTTTTGTCAGAGCTCTTGTTATTATTAATTTTGGCATTCATTTTCTATTACACCAGCACGTATATCGGTTCAAAATATCGGTTACTACTTGACTGTAATAATCGGTATCGGCCCTGAAAAACACATATCGTCACCCCTAATAGCACCCTAACAACCACACACTCGTAACAACTAACAACCAGTCAGCACCCTAACAACACATACAACCACTCAGACACCCTAGCAACACACTAACAACCAGTCAAGCACCCTAACAACACACTAACAACCACTCAGACACCCTAGCAACACACTAACAACCACTCAGACACCCTAGCAACACACTAACAACCAGTCAAGCACCCTAACAACACACTAACAACCACTCAGACACCCTCAACATAGACACCCTAAAACACACAACCACTAACACCCTAGTAACCACTCAAGCATCAAGGACCATAACAACACACTAACAACCAGTCAACACCCTACAACACACTAACAACCACTCAACACCCTACAACACACAACAACCAGTAGCACCGTACACACATAACAACCACTCACTAGCAACACCACTGCACCCAGTAACAACACACTAACCTTAACACACTAACAAACAAGGACCATAACAACACAATAACAACCAGTCAAGCACCCTAACAACACACTAACACCACTCACACCCTACAACACACTAACAACCAGTCAAGCACCGTACCACATTAAACAACCACTCAGACACCCTACACACTAACAGTCAAGTACCACAACACACTCAAACACCCCTAACAACATAGACACCCTAGCAACACACTAACAACCACTCAGACACCCTCGTAACACACTAACAACCAGTCAAGCACCCTAACAACACACTTACAACCACTCAGACACCTTAGTAACACACTAACAACCAGTCAAGCACCCTAACAACACACTAACAACCACTCAGACACCCTAGCAATACACTAACAACCACTCAGACACCCTCGTAACACACTAACAACCAGTCAAGCACCCTAACAACACACTAACAACCACTCAGACACCCTAGCAACACACTAACAACCAGTCAAGCACCCTAACAACACACTAACAACCACTCAGACACCCTAGCAACACACTAACAACCAGTCAAGCACCGTAACAGCACATTAACAACCACTCAGACACCCTAGCAACACACTAACAACCACTCAGACACCCTAGCAATACACTAACAACCACTCAGACACCCTCATAACACACTAACCATAGCACCCTACACACACTAACAACCACTAGACACCCTAGCAACACACTAACTACCAGTCAAAGCACCCTAACCACACTAACCACCACTCCCCAGACACCCTAGCAACACACTAACAACCAGTCCAAGCACCGTAACAGCACATTAACAACCACTCAGACACCCTAGCAACACACTAACAACCACTCAAATACCATAGCAACACACTAAACAACCACTCAGACACCCTCGTAACACACTAACAACCAGTCAAGCACCCTAACAACACACTTACAACACTCAGACACCTAGTAACACACTAACAACAGTCAAGCCCCTAACAACACACTAACAACCACTCAGACACCCTAGCAATACACTAACAACCACTCAGACACCCTCGTAACACACTAACAACCAGTCAAGCACCCTAACAACACACTAACAACCACTCAGACACCCTAGCAACACACTAACAACCAGTCAAGCACCCTAACAACACACTAACAACCACTCAGACACCCTAGCAACACACTAACAACCAGTCAAGCACCCTAAAACACACTAACAACCACTCAAATACCATAGCAACACACTAACAACCACTCAAATACCATAGCAACACACTAACAACCACTCAAACACCATAGCAACACACTAACAACCACTCAAATACCCTAAAACACCCTAACAACCAGTCAAATACCATAGCAACACACTTCCATCCGGTTAAACACCCTAGCAACACACTAATAATAACCAGTCAGAAACACTAACAACTACAAACAACACCTCAGCATCATGGAAGCAAGTTCCCTTCATAAAATGCTAAGTCTACTCTGCTCAAAATAAGTTAAAATAAAAATAAAAATATATTTTTTAACTATATATAAGAGAGGGAGATGACAGAAGCATCAAACATCCTTCACCCCATTTTGAGCAGCTGAAATTGCAGCAGTCCATTTATCTGAATGTGTGCGTGTGAGGTCTGTCGCAGCTTTAATTAAAGCATCACCCGCTACCATCAGGATGTCAGTGAGCGGGACTGAAACAAACCATCATGACACTTCAGACCATCAGAGGACGGGCTCTGAATCACAGCGGCGCTCTCGTCCTCTAATGGAGCGACTCTTGACTCAGCTCTGTTTGGGGATTCCTCCTGTGATCAGCACGGATATGCTCTCAAAAGAAACAAGCCCAATAAAAACACGGCCAATTGTCAAGTCTGTGTTCTGGGTGATTCACTCACGTTTGAGATGCGATAGATGTTTTAATCTAAAGCACCAACGCAGTTCAAATTTTAAACTAATTTCAAGCCAGTAAACAATTAAAAACCAAACATGTGAATAACAAAACACTAAAACAAAAAGTTGATCTTGGTTCATAAAATGATCAAAAACAACTACAAATGAAGAGCTTGGATTTGCACTGATTTTATCCAACACTCTCAAAGGGTTAAACAACATTTCACACACCACTGCAATTCTGACAGTGTGTTATCATATTTGCATATTTACACAGTAAATAACACTGATTGGACATATATAATAACCACTGTTTTAACAGCTGCCCATCTAAAACTGACTTTTCATATTCAAATTGTAAAATAAAACTCTCTTCATGACTTCAATGAACTAATTCCCCTCAGACGCTGAAACTAAACAGCATGTGATTATTTATGCAACTGCTCAAGGCTCATTAATATTCAATGATTTGGCGTTTCATTCTAGCATTACATTGTATCACAGGAAGTGAGCTTCATCACTCAGGGTTACAATGTTACGAACAACCTTCTTCAACTTTAGACAGCGTGGAACGTTGCTTAACCCCAAATTAAACGTGGCTTTAAACCAAGTTATAAAAGAGCTACAGAAATTATGAACCAATGAATATTTGCACATGAAGTCATTTCATGTTGTTCTCTTGAGAAAAAGCAAACAATAATTGATGGAGTTATAATTAATTTCAGCTCTCGCCAAACAGAAATCACTCAGATGCAGAAGTTCACAGGAACATGAAAGGTCATGTGACGCTTAATTGGCTGATTTCTGACGATCATGAAAATTATGCTTGGTTTCTTTCCCATTATGAGGAAATTAAGTCAGCGATCAGGGAAACGCTTCCTTCAGGGTTTGATCACGGTGTCTGTTTATTACAGATTTTATGATTCAGTTATGATAGATTACATCACGTTGACGGGAGATTTGATAATGAAAGTAATTTTAATGAAGGACTAAATTATCCAGGAAACAGATCCATGTATATTTCTTCTATTCAAGCTCTTTTTCATAGGACAGAATATGTACACTACCATTCAAGCGTTTGGAGTCAGTAAGCTTTTTAATCTTAAAGAAAATTAATAATTTAATTCAGCAAGGATGCATTAAACCGATCAAAAGTGGCAGTTAAGACATTTATAATGTTATAAAACAAAAACATTGTGTTATTTAGAATTTTCTACTTATCTAAGAATACTGAAAAATAGAATGCATCACAAAATATATGAACTTCAACATTGATAATAATCAGAAATATTTCTTAAGCAGTAAATCAGCATATTATAAATATTTCTGAAGATCATGTGACACTGAAGACTGGAGGAATGATGCTGAAGATTCTGCTTTGATCACAGAAATAAATTATATTTTAACACATATTCAAATAGAAATGTGTTATTTTGAATAACAATATTTCACTGTTTTGACTGCATTTGCAGATGCAGCCCTGGTGAGCAGAAGAGACTTCTTTCAAAAACATTTAAACAAATCTTACGGACCCCAAACTTTCTAACAGTAGTTTATATATAGCATACATCTGAGGAAAGGTTGAATAGATCAAAACAACACCAGCATAAACATGTCTAAACTATCTAAACGCAGCTCTGACTAACATCTCAATGACCTTCTAAACTACGTTTGCAGAACGTCAGCAAAAACAAATGTCTTTTCTCCAGTTATGGCCATAAATGATTAAACAGCAACCAGTAGTGAGCGACTGAGAACTATTACAAATGCTTCTCAGAAAAGCCACACAATGTATTGTAGATAATTAGCTTTAGAGGGCATTTTCACATCAGCTAGCAACACGCAGTAAAGCAGGCCGTGATTGTGCACTGATCACAAACTCATGAAAACACGCTACAGGCGTCGAAAATGAGCATTAAGTGCTGAAAACTACTCTGAACTAACAAACACCACTAATTAACAAACCAATGCACAATGCAAATATTCTCAACCAAACCAAACCAGTAACCAAGTAGATCACACTTTAAAATAACTACATATAGTACCAGTAGGATCCACACATTTGTTCTGGTAAGGCTGCGTTGATATTTTATCTTACGCAGCACTTCATGTGGAAACCGCGGCTCAGAATAGCTCACACACACCCAGAGGACAGAAAAAGCGCAGTTAGAGTCGGAGTGGGCTGATTTAGCCTGAAAACTGAGATGCTTTTTCTTTGAAATGCTTCCATTCCTCCGGCATCCCAGACTCCTCCTCTGCAGCGGGATCTCCCTCAGCGCTAGCATCGGTACGGCTCGCCAAACGCCGCACTGATCTCCGTCCAACACGCCGGCGCGCCGCAGGGCTCAGGGACACGTCCAGCTTTCTTACAATCAAAGTCTTAGGAAAGACTGGAGAAGCGCGCGGCTGGAACCAGACTCACATGTGGGAGAACCTCGACGGCTCTTTTTGACATTCACACACTGATTTGACATCGTCTGCACTGGGAGCATCCCAACATCCTCTAATGTGCATTAACATGCATGGTACACAACAATAAAAGTGTGCATTTATGAGTTTGACTCCTATTTAGTAGATACAAACTTTTTATATATATATATATAAAAGGATATGAAGTTTTTTAAAGTCTCCCTGAGATTTAACATTTCATTAACACATTCACAGTTAATAATCAAATGAAATGCAAATAAAAACAATTTTAACAACTTTTTATTATAATTAAATAATTATAAGTAATTTATAATGAGTATAATAAGTAATTTATAATTAAAATAATTCTATATTAAAATTACTTTGTTTACATTATGATTTAAATTTATTTGTAAGTGCTTTATTTTGACAGTTTTTGTTTTTAAATGATTATTTTACTTTTTTATTTTGCACATTTATGATTTAATGAATGTTTAATGTTTTTTTATTATATTTACTTACAAATATTTAATTGACTTCAATTTTTTATGATTTGACAAATTGCCCTTTTAATAATTTACATTATTTTATTTGTTTCCATTTAATGATTTAATGCTTTTTTATTTAGTGTTATATTTTGATTGTTTTATTTCAGAATTAATTTAACTTATTTAGGATTTAATTAGTTTCTAGTAAGTGTTTTATTTTGATTGTTTTTATTTTAATAAAGTTTACAATTAATACAAAAAAAAAAAAAATTTAACTAATGTTTAGTTTTTTTTTTTTTTTAAATAAGTAACTTTAGCTTCACATATTTATGATTTAATTAATTTCTAGCAATTGTTTAATTTTGATTGTTTTTATTTTAATAAAGTTATTTTAAATTGTTTACATTTAAATATATTTTTTTTTACAATTTAACTAATGTTTTTTTTTTTTTTTTAAATAAGTAACTTTAACTTCACATATTTATGATTTAATTAATTTCTAGCAATTGTTTAATTTTGATTGTTTTTATTTGAATAAACAGTTTAGTTCTAATATTATTTTTTTACATTTATACATAAATTTAACTTTAGCTTCATATTTATGTTTTTTTTAATTTCTAGCATTGTTTATTTTGATTGTTTTTATTTTTAAGTTATTTTAAAGTGTTCATTTATATTTAATAATAGGGTATTTTACTTATAAGTACGACTTCCCAATTTATGTTTAATTAATTGTGTTTTATTGATTGGATTTTTTGTATACTTAAAAGAAAGAAATTTGAATTATTTAATGTAGTGTTTTATATATAAAAGAACTTGTATATATATATATGATTTATGTCTTTAAATGAGTTACATTTAAAAATATTTTGCTTTTGTGGTTTATTTTTCAGTAAGTATTTTTATTTGAAAATGTTACTTTTTATATGATTACATTTTTTTGAAAGTTTTATTTTGACTTTACATATTTGATGTTTTAATGAATTATTAGCTTTTCATGAACTCACAAAGCCCTGCTTCAGAGGAATGACGATGTACCACAATAACAAGCAACACGAGGACCGGTGTCCCATCATGCTCTGGGGTTTTGGGAAGAACATCTCGCTCTGCATTACGCAGTCTGACCATCTGCAGCTCCTCTTTAATGAACAATCACGCAGCAGTTTCACATGCTGTACTGAGCGCTTCAACATCGGGACGGTTCTGATTTGAACTCCCGTTCTGTTGTTCAGTTCTGCCAAGTTCATCTGTTCAAAGAGAGCTGCTCCAGAAACAGAAACAACAGAAGAAGATCTCACTCACAGGTGTGATGATGCATAATTCATACTGCAAAAATGAACACTGCGTCCCGGGGCCGGAGTGGGACTCGTCTTCAGAACCTGGAGTTTCATGCCCCACTTTAGTTCATGCCAGACTAGATTAAAATAATGTAATTAAAACCTCAGTATATAAGTTTGCAATAGTGCACTGTTCTCCACAGCCTTGTTAATCATTGTATTTGTCTAGTGACTTCGTTTAGATGTCCAAGTCTTAACTTAATAAATGGAAAATAAGGGACAATTGTCTTTTTTTTTTTTTAATAAAGGAAATAAGGGACACTCAAAATATTTGTACAGTACCGTTCCCTATGTCTGCCTGCAGTTAAAACGTTCCCAGAAATAATTACATTTGTTTTGCTTAATCTATTCATGTACAATTACTCTTAAAAAGTGTTTAATGTCATACAAAAAAAATGTAATCTGCCTTGGTAAATTGTACCATTATAGAATTAGGCCTACAAATGGCATGAAATTTGAAATCATAACAACTGAACATCTATGAAACGTCAGCCAATAAAGCATTTTTTTAAAACAATATCACTTGCATTTTTTAACTAATCTTTTATTGCAACCATTAATGAATGAAAATGCATAAAGAAAACTTAAGATTGTGGGCTGTTTCTGCGGCTTGAATTTGGCCTACTTCAATAATGAGGTCCAAGTTTATGAATACGCTAGAAGTAAATGTTTTAAATATTGTTTTGTCTTTCTCTCTATTTCACAGCATAGTGAAAGACGTCTAGCCCCATGGTAGACTGAGTGTTTTCTGCCTTGCTGGATGTTGGGCTCATGATCAAGAAGTTGTTTGCATTCACCCAAACAGATTTGACCAAATCTAAATGTGAACGGTGAAGGGAAAGTCCAGCTCGCTGTGAAGCGGTAGCAGGATTTCACTTGATCTTAAAGCCTTCCTCAAACGGCTACGTTCACAAATAATACAATGATTTGTGCAAAAAGAATGATTAGTTATCAATTGAGAATTTCATATGTTCTGGTGGTCATACGGCGTATGCCTGCGCTGCGTTCCGTGGGCTATAGCTTTCATACGGGATGCTTCTTTGAAGCTTTAAATCAGGGAAGATTCCGTATTATAGGCTATGGAACGGTTAGCAACCCTATCATTAACCTGCAGGCTGCGAGCGAGAAACAATAAATAGAAAGAATGGGCTGCTGTGAGTGCAGGCAGCCTATAGGGACAGCCTATTTCAACCCCAGTGGCATGATAACACCACGGCCCTCGAGGCCCAAAAAACAGACCGGCCCACCGGGAATCCTCCCAGTGCTCCAGATTAGCCAATCCGGGCCTGCTGCGTCCTCACATCACAATGCCCTGTTTTAAGCTCAACTGGTGCATTTACAGAAATGTCTGAGCATAGTTTGTGTATATCAACACTGAATACATTTAATAAAGCCATATCACCCTGCAGCCCAAGACTGGTTTCCCACTGAAGCTAAGCAGGGTTGGGCTGGTCAGTACCTGGATGGGAGACTCCTGGGAAAACTAGGTTGCTGCTGGAAGAGGTGTTAGTGAGACCAGCAGGGGGTCCTAACGCCCGGTATAGTGACGGGGACACTATACTGTCTAAAAAAAGCACCGTCTTTCGGATGAGACGTTAAACCGAGGTCCTGACTCTCTGTGGTCATTAAAAATCCCAGAAAAGAGTAGAGGTGTGACCTCGGCATCCTGGCCAAATTTGCCCGTTGGCCTCTGACCATCATGGCCTCCTAACAATCCCATATCTGCTGATTGGCTTCATCACTCGGTCTCCTCTCCACCAGTAAGCTGGTGTGTGTTGGGCGTTCTGGCACACTATGGCTGCCGTCGCATCATCCAGGTGGATGCTGCACATTGCTGGTGGACGAGGAGATCCCCCCCCACAATGTAGAGCGCTTTGAGTGCTTAGAAATGCGCTAAATAAATGTAATGAATGAATTAATTTACTCACACTCATGTGGTTCCAAACCCTAGATTTTCTTCAGTGGTGACATACTTAAGAATGAAACAATGAAGCTGAATTATAAATGAATGCAAGCTCCACCGGATGCAACTTCTGCTCTATATTGTGCATATACTCCCTCTTTTTACGTGAATATTTTAAATCACACATGCATGTTCATAGTTATCTGAAGTCCGTTAATGGTCAAATGACATGCAGCTAAACAAACCACTTATTAAAATTACTTCAATATTAACATTACCATTTGATTTGTTCATTTTTATGATTTAAATATTTTACATTTTTAATGTTTTTATTATTATTATTTATTAATTACAAACATTATTTATTGCTTTTATGATTAAATTAGTATTTTTTATTATTTTTATCTATTTTAAGAATTTATTTTATTTTAACATTTTTAGGACTTAAATATTTTTTAATGAAGTGCATCATTTAAAATTGCATTTTTAAATTAGTTAATTTTAGTTTTACATTATGATGTAATTTTTTAGTGTATCATTCTGAATGTTTTATTTTAAAAATCACTTATTTATTCACTTATTTTTATGAGTTAATATTTTATTAAGTGTTTTATTTTTTAAATTATGCAATTTTACATTATGATTTCATATATGTTAGCAAGCATTTTATTTAGATTTAATTTGAAATAATGTATTTTAGTTTCACATTTTTATGATTTTTAAAGTGTTTTATTTTGAATGTTTTTATTTCCAAATTAATTTTTTTTGTTTATATGTTGTTTTCATGTTCATTTATTTTAGTTTGACATTTTATGATTCTGTATGATTTTAATTTGAAATGATTTTATTTATATTTGACATTTATGATTTTAAATTAATTAACCTAATGTTAATCACAACCTTCACCTGAAAAAGATTCCCTCAATCCCATGATGCTTTGCAGTCAGCATCCACACCAAGGTCGAACGCTCGTCTTCACACTAAGCCGTACATGTGTTTAAAAATGAAACACAAATACGGAAAGTGCAGCAGATGGTGGAGCGGATCAGGCTGGATAATCTAATCTCAGTGCAGTAAATCCTAATCAAATGCCGTGTTTGTGGCCGGTTAGAGTGACATCTCCCATCGGTAACCCGGGACAGCTGCTTGTTATCACTCGGATTTGCATTTTTAGGACAAGCTGTGCCGTCCTTCACTCAAATTTCATCAGGATTTATCCATGGTCAGTCTTATTTCCAGAGATAAACCCAAATGTTTCAGTCGCATAAAATCATTTCACTGATCAAGCAACTGAATCTCAACCGGATAATTACAGCAAAACACAGTTTCTATGTCATGCACACACACCTGTCCGTCAAACCCGGAGATGAGAATACTTCAAATGATGAGCATCAGTCCAAGCACGGTCAACATTAACGCACGCGATTCATTCAGTCCAATGCTATTATTAATACTTCAAATGATGATCATCAGTCCAAGCACGGTCAACATTAACACACGCGATTCATTCAGTCCAATGCTATTATTAATACTTCAAATGATGATCATCAGTCCAAGCACGGTCAACATTAACACACGCGATTCATTCAGTCCAATGCTATTATTAATACTTCAAATGATGAGCATCAGTCCAAGCACGGTCAACATTAACACACGCGATTCATTCAGTCCAATGCTATTATTAATACTTCAAATGATGAGCATCAGTCCAAGCACGGTCAACATTAACACACGCGATTCATTCAGTCCAATGCTATTATTAATACTTCAAATGATGAGCATCAGTCCAAGCACGGTCAACATTAACACACGCGATTCATTCAGTCCCAATGATATTATTAATACTTCAAATGATGAGCATCAGTCCAAGCACGGTCAACATTAACACACGCGATTCATTCAGTCCAATGCTATTATTAATACTTCAAATGATGAGCATCAGTCCAAGCACGGTCAACATTAACACACGCGATTCATTCAGTCCAATGCTATTATTAATACTTCAAATGATGATGAGCATCAGTCAAGCACGGTCAACATTAACACACGCGATTCATTCAGTCCAATGCTATTATTAATACTTCAAATGATGAGCATCAGTCCAAGCACGGTCAACATTAACGCACGCGATTCATTCAGTCCAATGCTATTATTAATACTTCAAATGATGATCATCAGTCCAAGCACTGTCAACATTAACACACGCGATTCATTCAGTCCAATGCTATTATTAATACTTCAAATGATGATCATCAGTCCAAGCACGGTCAACATTAACACACGCGATTCATTCAGTCCAATGCTATTATTAATACTTCAAATGATGAGCATCAGTCCAAGCACGGTCAACATTAACACACGCGATTCATTCAGTCCAATGCTATTATTAATACTTCAAATGATGAGCATCAGTCCAAGCACGGTCAACATTAACACACGCGATTCATTCAGTCCAATGCTATTATTAATACTTCAAATGATGAGCATCAGTCCAAGCGCTGTCAACATTAACGCACGCGATTCATTCAGTCCAATGCTATTATTAATACTTCAAATGATGATCATCAGTCCAAGCGCGGTCAACATTAACGCACGCGATTCATTCAGTCCAATGCTATTATTAATACTTCAAATGATGAGCATCAGTCCAAGCACGGTCAACATTAACACACGCGATTCATTCAGTCCAATGCTATTATTAATACTTCAAATGATGATCATCAGTCCAAGCACGGTCAACATTAACACACGCGATTCATTCAGTCCAATGCTATTATTAATACTTCAAATGATGATCATCAGTCCAAGCACGGTCAACATTAACACACGCGATTCATTCAGTCCAATGCTATTATTAATACTTCAAATGATGAGCATCAGTCCAAGCACGGTCAACATTAACACACGCGATTCATTCAGTCAATGCATTATTAATACTTCAAATGATGATCATCAGTCCAAGCACGGTCAACATTAACACACGCGATTCATTCAGTCCAATGCTATTATTAATACTTCAAATGATGAGCATCAGTCCAAGCACGGTCAACATTAACACACGCGATTCATTCAGTCCAATGCTTTATTATTAATACTTCAAATGATGAGCATCAGTCCAAGCACGGTCAACATTAACACACGCGATTACATTCAGTCCAATGTTATTATTAATACTTCAAATGATGAGCATCAGTCCAAGCACTGGTCAACATTAACGCACGAGATCATTCAGTCCAATGCTATTATTAATACTTCAAATGATGAGCATCAGTCCAAGCACGGTCAACATTAACGCACACGATTCATTCAGTCCAATGCTATTTATTAATACTTAAAAATGATGAGCATCAGTCCAAGCACGGTCAACATTAACACACGCGATTCATTCAGTCCAATGCTATTATTAATACTTCAAATGATGAGCATCAGTCCAAGCACGGTCAACATTAAAACACGCGATTCATTCAGTCCAATGCTATTATTAATACTTCAAATGATGATCATCAGTCCAAGCATGGTCAACATTAACGCACGTGATTCATTCAGTCCAATGCTATATTAATACTTCAAAATGATGATCATCAGTCCAAGCATGGTCAACATTAAACACACGCGATTCATTCAGTCCAATGCTATTATAATACTTCAAATGATGATCATCAGTCCAAGCACGGTCAACATTAACGCAGCGATTCATTCAGTCCAATGTATTATTAATACTTAAATATGATGAGCCATCAGCCAAGCACGGTCAACGATTAACACGCGATTTCATTCAGTCCAATGCTATTATTAATACTTCAAATGATGATCATCAGTCCAAGCGCTGTCACATTAAACACGCGATTCTATTCAGTCCAATGCTATTATTAATACTTCAAATGATGAGCATCAGTGCCCAAGCACGGTCAACATTAACGCACGCGATTCATTCGCAGTCCAATATAATATTAATACTTCAAATGATGAGCATCAGTCCAAGCACGGTCAACATTAACGCTCGCGATTCATTCAGTCCAATGCTATTATTAATACTTCAAATGATGAGCATCAGTCAAGCACGGTCAACATTA
>CM049809.1:1292796-1355289 GCA_027422405.1 Ptychobarbus kaznakovi | reverse complement strand
GGAGTGCTTGTGTGCGGCTCTCTAACACGATCAGATGAGTGGAGGTCAATGCACAGAGGAAGAGTCGCTTGTGCTCGGCTCTCTAACACGTCGATGAGTGGAGGTCTAATGCACAGAGGAAAGAGTCGCTTGTGCTCGGCTCTCTAACACGATCAGACGAGTGCTCTATCTAATCCAGAGGACGAGTCGCTTGTGCTTGTGCTCGGCTCTCTAACACGATCAGATGAGTGCTCTATCTAATGCACGGAGGACGAGTCGCTTGTGCTCGGGTCTCTAACACGATCAGATGAGTGCAGGTCTAATGCACGGAGGACGAGTCGCTTGTGCTTGTGCTCGGCTCTCTAACACGATCAGATGAGTGCTCTATCTAATGCACGGAGGGACGAGACGCTTGTGCTTGTGCTCGGCTCTCTAACACGATTCAGATGAGTGCTCTATTCTAATGCACGGAGGACGAGTCGCTTGTGCACGGGTCTCTAACACGATCAGATGAGTGCAGGTCTAATGCACAGAGGACGAGTCGCTTGTGCTCGGCTCTCTAACACGATCAGATGAGTGCTCTATTTAATGCACGGAGGACGAGTCGCTTGTGCTTGTGCTCGGCTCTCTGACACGATCAGATAAGTGCAGATCTAATGCACGGCGGACGAGTCGCTTGTGCTTGTGCTCGGCTCTCTAACACGATCAGATAAGTGCAGATCTAATGCACGGCGGACGAGTCGCTTGTGCTCGGCTCTCTAACACGATCAGATGAGTGCAGATCTAATGCACGGAGGACGAGTCGCTTGTGCTTGTGCTCGGCTCTCTAACACGATCAGATAAGTGCAGGTCTAATGCACGGAGGACGAGTCACTTGTGCTCGGCTCTTAACATGATCAGATGAGTGCTCTATCTAATGCACGGAGGACGAGTCGCTTGTGCTCGGCTCTCTAACACGATCAGATGAGTGCTCTATCTAATGCACAGAGGACGAGTCGCTTGTGCTTGTGCTCGGCTCTCTAACACGATCAGATAAGTGCAGATCTAATGCACGGAGGACGAGTCGCTTGTGCTTGTGCTCGGCTCTCTAACACGATCAGATAAGTGCTCTATCTAATGCACGGAGGACGAGTCGCTTGTGCTTGTGCTCGGCTCTCTAACACGATCAGATAAGTGCAGATCTAATGCATGGAGGACGAGTCGTATGATTGTGCTGGCTCTCTAACACGATCAGATGAGAGCTCTATCTAATGCACGGAGGACGAGTCGCTTGTGCTGGGTCTCTAACACGATCAGAATGAGTGCAGGTCTAATGCACAGAGGACGAGTCGCTTGTGCTCGGCTCTCTAACACGATCAGATGAGTGCTCTATCTAATGCAGGAGAACGAGTCGCTTGTGCTTGTGCTCGGCTCTCTAACACGATCAGATGAGTGCTCTATCTAATGCACGGAGGACGAGTCGCTTGTGCTCGGGTCTCTAACACGATCAGATGAGTGCAGGTCTAATGCACAGAGGACGAGTCGCTTGTGCTCGGCTCTCTAACACGATCAGATGAGTGCTCTATCTAATGCACGGAGGAGGATGTGACGCTTGTGCTTGTGTCGGCTCTCTAACACGATCAGATGAGTGCTCTATCTAATGCACGGAGGACGAGCGCTTGTGCTATTTGTGCTCGGCTCTCTAACACGATCAGATGAGTGCTCTATCTAATGCACGGAGGACGAGTCGCTTGTGCACGGGTCTCTAACACGATCAGATGAGTGCAGGTCTATGCCAGAGGACGAGTCGCTTGTGCTCGGGCTCTCTAACACGATCAGATGAGTGCTCTATTTAATGCACGGAGGACGAGTCGCTTGTGCTTGTGCTCGGCTCTCTGACACAATCAGATAAGTGCAGGTCTAATGCACGGCGGACGAGTCGCTTGTGCTTGTGCTCGGCTCTCTAACACGATCAGATGAGTGCAGGTCTAATGCACGGAGGACGAGTCGCTTGTGCTCGGCTCTCTAACATGATCAGATGAGTGCAGATCTAATGCACGGAGGACGAGTCGCTTGTGCTCGGCTCTCTAACACGATCAGATAAGTGCAGGTCTAATGCACGGAGGACGAGTCGCTTGTGCTCGGCTCTCTAACACGATCAGATGAGTGCTCTCTTAATGCACGGAGGGAGTCGCTTGTGCTCGGCTCTCTAACACGATCAGATGATGTGCTCTATCTAATGCACGGAGGACGAGTCGCTTGTGCTTGTGCTCGGCTCTCTAACACGATCAGATAAGTGCAGGTCTAATGCACGGAGGACGAGTCGCTTGTGCTTGTGCTCGGCTCTCTAACACGATCAGATAAGTGCTCTATCTAATGCACGGAGGACGAGTCGCTTGTGCTTGTGCTCGGCTCTCTAACACGATCAGATGAGTGCAGATCTAATGCACGGAGGACGAGTCGCTTGTGCTTGTGCTCGGCTCTCTAACACGATCAGATGAGTGCTCTATCTAATGCACGGAGGACGAGTCGCTTGTGCTCGGGGTCTCTAACACGATCAGATGAGTGCAGGTCTAATGCACGAGGACGAGACGCTTGTGCTCGGCTCTCTAACACGATCAGATGAGTGCTCTATCTAATGCACGGAGGACGAGTCGCTTGTGCTTGTGCTCGGCTCTCTAACACGATCAGATGAGTGCTCTATCTAATGCACGGAGGACGAGTCGCTTGTGCTCGGGTCTCTAACACGATCAGATGAGTGCAGGTCTAATGCACAGAGGACGAGTCGCTTGTGCTCGGCTCTCTAACACGATCAGATGAGTGCTCTATCTAATGCACGGAGGACGAGTCGCTTGTGCTTGTGCTCGGCTCTCTAACACGATCAGATGAGTGCTTATCTAATGCACGGAGGACGAGTCGCTTGTGCTTGTGCTCGGCTCTCTAACACGATCAGATGAGTGCTCTATCTAATGCACGGAGGACGAGTCGCTTGTGCTCGGGTCTCTAACACAATCAGATGAGTGCAGGTCTAATGCACAGTAGGACGAGTCGTTGTGCTCGGCTCTCTAACACGATCAGGTGAGTGCTCTATTTAATGCACGGAGGACGAGTCGCTTGTGCTTGTGCTCGGCTCTCTGACACGATCAGATAAGTGCAGATCTAATGCACGGGGGACGAGTCGCTTGTGCTTGTGCCGGCTCTCTCACGATCAGATAAGTGAGGTCTAATGCACGGTGACGAGTCGCTTGTGCTCGGCTCTCTAACACGATCAGATGAGTGCAGATCTAATGCACGGAGGACGAGTCGCTTGTGCTTGTGCTCGGCTCTCTAACACGATCAGATAAGTGCAGGTCTAATGCACGGAGGACGAGTCGCTTGTGCTCGGCTCTCTAACATGATCAGATGAGTGCTCTATCTAATGCACGGAGGACGAGTCGCTTGTGCTCGGGTCTCTAACACGATCAGATGAGTGCTCTATCTAATGCACGGAGGACGAGTCGCTTGTGCTCGGGTCTCTAACACGATCAGATAAGTGCAGATCTAATGCACGGAGGACGAGTGCTTGCTTGTGCTCGGTCTCTAACACGATCAGATAAGTGCTCTATCTAATGCACGGAGGACGAGTCGCTTGTGCTTGTGCTCGGCTCTCTAACACGATCAGATAAGTGCAGGTCTAATGCACGGAGGACGAGTCGCTAGTGCTTGTGCTCGGCTCTCTAACACGATCAGATAAGTGCAGGTCTAATGCACGGAGGACGAGTCGCTTGAGTGCTTGTGCTCGGCTCTCTAACACGATCAGATAAGTGCAGGTCTAATGCACGGAGGACGAGTCGCTTGTGCTCGGCTCTCTAACACGATCAGATGAGTGCTCTATCTAATGCACGGAGGACGAGTCGCTTGTGCTTGTGCTCGGCTCTCTAACACGATCAGATGAGTGCTCTATCTAATGCACGGAGGACGAGTCGTTTGTGCTTGTAATCGGCTCTCTATCAACGATAAGATGAGTGCAGATCTAATGCAAAGAGGACGAGTCGCTTGTGCTTGTGCTCGGCTCTCTAACACGATCAGATGAGTGCAGGTCTAATGCACGGCGGACGAGTCGCTTGTGCTTGTGCTCGGCTCTCTAACACGATCAGATGAGTGCTCTATCTAATGCACGGAGGACGAGTCGCTAGTGCTTGTGCTCGGCTCTCTAACACGATCAGATGAGTGCAGATCTAATGCACGGAGGACGAGTCACTTGTGCTCGGGTCGTTTTATTGTCTTGAGTGCATTGCAGAGTTCACGTGCGTTCAGTACGGATTGCATAATTGAGCAGTAAAATAAAATCACTGCAGGATACGCACAAATTCGCACGCACTTATTAACAAGCACAAATTAGAAAAGTGCCACGCATTTTATTCAAATTAAAACGTGCACGTTAACACTTCAAAAACTACAACACAAGACAAGCAAATTAATGGTTATGAATTATTTACAGTTAAATTATGATGAAAGCAGGAAGCCCTCAAGCAGTAAACATCACAACACTAAATCGCAAGACTCGTTCCACGAGATACCGGCGCGCAATCTCTGCCAAACAACACAGAATGTGCCCGTTTTTGCAGCTAATGAATGAGAAACATGCTGCTCATTATGTTCAATCAACTTATGCAAATGCAGTAAATTAGGGGCTCTATCAGACACCCAACCGTAGCGCTGAAATAAAAGGTCTGAACTCATGCGCCTCTTGCCAACACAAATTACCATTTAGCATAACATAAACTAGAGCACCACTTACGAATGAGTATAATGGGAAGACGAACACTCAATAATCATTTAGAAACAAAAACAAGGTCACCGACACGTTACCTGACGATGCATGAAGCATGCAGGATTTTTTTTGGTAACAGTAGTGACGGTGCATGGATAAAGTGCATCTCTGCATGCAGTTAGACGCCCACTGTTATGAACAGGAGGTCAACGTTTGGCTGGTTAGCACGGTCCAGTTATCTCTACCTTTAGATGCATCTTTCTTCATTGGCGGACATTCAAAAGTCACAAAAATCTAATTATTTGAAGCATTTTTAGGGCTCCTAAAACTCAAACTTATATATTTTTTCCATTTTAGTCTTAATTAACTATAATTACCCTGATCTGAATTAACATTAGTTAAGTTAAGTTACATTAAGTTAATGCATTATTTAATAATGAGCTATATATTTACTCCAGTTTTTATCATTCTTTAGTTAATATAAATACAACTGTTTATTGTTAGTTCATGTTAAGTACATTAAATATCATTAACAAATAATGTTGAATAATGTATTATTTAGGTCTGATACGGATTTTGTGCTGATGATTAATGGACATAAAAATGATTGCGATTAATGAATTATTTCAGTTTTGTTCATGTCATGTACATTCTAAGATATTTGTTTTTACTCCATCATGTATAAAACACTATGAGAAAATATAATAAAACAGGCCCATATGACGTATTTTAATGCTGTGAAAATGAATATAATATAATTTAATGCTGTGAAAATTAATATAAAATAATAAAGACTGTTTATTAGACTATATTTGTGTACTTTATAGCAGTGTTTAAGGAGAAAATTATTGTGTATATGATGGCCTTTCTTTTAACACTTTTATTTCCCTCATTTAGATGGCCATCAGAATTATTGTGAATTATTAGACTGCACAATTATTGTGGTTTTCTCAAATAATTACGATTAGATCAAATAACCACGATCATATGCTTAATCCATATCAGGCCTAGTATTAGTAAATGTTCAAATGAACATTAAATAAGATTAATAAAAGCTTACTTAAATGCTTTATTTTTCATTGTTCATGTCAGCATAAGGAACATTATTGTCTTAATCTTCTTTGATTTTATTCCAGTCACTTTCGAGTAAATGTGGAACCGTTTTGATCTTGTGCAGCACCTGTCTGAAGAGCTCGTCGGTGTCGGTGCAGTATCTCTGCTTCTGTTCTCCTCCCTGAAGAAGCACCACAGATCCAGCTGGAACATCCTTCTCAGCTTTCAGGCCTCCACACAAACGCTCTCGGTTTTCTGCAAACAGGTCGGCGGATACCCTCAGAGTATCGTTTCCCAGCCAATACACTGCCTTCCTGTCATAGACGACACAAAAACATACATGCAAACACTGCAAATAATACTGCTCTTCCCTTTTTCTGTTTATTCAACATGCACACAAACTGTGTTAATAGTTGATCATTTTTAACTACAAAGAAGAAGTACATACATAATCTTGATCATAAAAAAAACTGCTGAGACGAAACTTTCTGAGAGTCACACAGCTGTTATGCAAGAGCTGGATTTGATCACATGATAACAGGGAGAATTCGCTCTGCTGATCTTTGTGCCAGAAGAGCTCAACAACATGCAGGCAAAATTTAAAGCAATAGCTCGCACAAAAAAAAATGTATTTGCTGATACCTTTACTCATCTTCAGGCCATATAAGATGCAGATGTGTTTGTTACTTCATCAGAACAGACTTGGAAAAATGCATCATAACTTCACCACCAATGGATCATCTGCAGTGAATGGGTGCCGTCAGAATGAGAGTTCAAAAAGCTGATAAAAACATCTCAATAATACACAAGTAATCCACACCTCTCCAGTCCATCAGTTAACATCTGGAGAAGCCAAAAGCTGCGTGTAAGAAAAAAATCCATCATTAAGATGTCTTTAACATTGAACTGAGTTCATAATCCATAATAACGCTTTCCTCCAGTGAAAAAGTGTGAATCAGGAGAGAAATCTGCACAGAACAAGCACCGTTTACAAACCAAAACAGCTCTAAACAAAGATGTAGTTGGATTTTGATGTGAGAGACGACAGGAGAGGGATTTTTTTTTCACTGAAGGAAGCGTTATTATGGATTATGAACTCGTATTTTGACCAGAAGCAATGGTTTGAGGTTTAAAAAGTCTTAATGAAGGATTTGTTTCTTTTGTCTTCTCCAGATGTTAACTGATGGACTGGAGTGGTGTGGATTATTGAGATGTTTTTATCAGACTCTCATTCTGACGGCACCCATTCACTGCAGAGGATCCATTGGTGAACAAGTGATGCAATGCTACATTTCTGCAAATCTGATGGAGAAACAAACTCATCTACTGTACATCTAGACGACCTGCAGGTGAGTACATTTTCAGCAAAGTTTACGGAGTATACTAATAAATTCCCTGTTAGGGATCAAAAAGCACCCATTGCATATCATCAGTATCAGAAACATAATATGCTTTTCATTTGAGTCTTTTTACACCCTGAGATGTAACCATGCCATATCATAAGATTAAAATCACGCTCACGCTGGTCTGAGAGACAGACGGAGTGCTTTATCACTGATAGAGGTGTAAAGATTAACAGCCAGCATGTGGTCAAAGGTCACTCAGATTCATGTCACACTGCACATTAAACCCTTTACACACCCATTCTGATAAAAACAGCCATAATTCAGAGATAATGCACAGTCAGATGGTCATTATCACAATAAACCAGCAGCATATGGCACATTACCCTGCTTATTATGCAGCCATTTAGCAAAATAAATTGTCGAACATGAAATATAATATTTGAGTTAAGTAATAATTTGGTTATTTCAGATTTGCACCAACATACAATATTAATAATTGCAGTAATAATTATTATTATGCACATTTTATCACTAAACTTCACAAACGACCAATCAGAATTAGTGAGTTACACAATAAAATTTATTATTTTAGCAAATACATTACAACACAAATCAAAACAGCACTGAATGAACCTCCAGTAAAACCTATTAACAATGAAATGAAATGTAAAAACATAACGCAGGGGTTTATGGACATGCTATCAATGTCGTATAATAGATTTATGTTTTGTATTATCAGACTATCCTTTCAATTCAGTACCATGATATTGCTAGTGACATAAACCTTCAGAATATTATATAACTAATTTAAACAACATGTTATAGACATTTTGACAGGTTATATTAAATATCTTTACTTAACAACAAATATACAAACACCACAGACCATTTAAAATAACTGCAAAAAGATACAAAGGCTTAACTTAAAAAAGGGAATATTGATTATTCACAGCACCCAAAAACATACACATTTAACGTAGTACTTCCACGATTACATTAACTTCAGACATACTTGGCCAACTTTAACTATCGCCACTGTACAAAGACAAAATCCCCAAACTTCTGACAGAAACACTGAACACGTCAAACACAGCGCTCCACGCATGCGCAGCAATACAACACACCTCTGTACGTGTTTATGAATGAACTGTTTCGCGAGTATGGCTAAAAACATAAATCTACAGTAAGATAAAAGAGAAGAAACTCACTGCTTTGAAGATGCCATGCTGCTGCTGCTGCTCAGCTGAGAGATCGAGTCACGTGATCACGAGCAGCTGATCACCACTCGATCACGTGACCGCACTCACTGCTCAACACTCTTGAGTCACGTGACCACGAGCAGCTGAACATCTTGAGTCACGTGACCACGAGCAGCTCAACACTCGTGTCGTGGATGATGAGAGAAATCCAAAACTGCTGACAATGAAGTTACTGCACAGATATATCCATAAAAACATACTGAAACCTGTTCATTTATTATTTACGTGTTTAGTGGAAGGAAGTTTTGTATGTGTAATTTGTACACTTGTCCCGCATGTGAATATGCATAGCTACGTAACTACTTTAATGTTTAGCTTATTTATTTCCACATGTAAAATATATTCTGATCCGATTAGATATATATCTCCAATATAATTTTAGATTTATTTTGTAATGCAGCCCCACAAAATGTCTCTCTCTTTTTTTTTATACAATATACAAGTCAATGCATTAACATTTGTGTATCAAAATGTGTGTAAATTAGTTGACGTTTACAGTGTGGTCTGTAATATTTAAGTTAATGTATAAAATATAATTGAAATTAATTTAATATACACTCTGATATGTGTAATTTCAAGTGCTGATAATAGTGCATATTGAAAAATTCAAATGCATTTACACTAATCTTACATTTTCAGTTTCTATTATCTTAACCAGCATTGGCCTACTTCAAACTGCTGCCAATTACTAATATCTTACAGTCAAATTAAATTAAAATCAATCCCATTTGCTATTTAGTAGTTTCTGGTTTGATTGAGTGCTTTATTCCAATAAAAATAATACTGCTTAACTTAATAAGGAATACAGAAACAATATGGTTTGGAAAAGGCTGAATTTGAATTAAAATGAGTTATGAATGCGTTTCATGTTGACTTTGTCCAGATCAGTGCACATTTGAAATTCAAATAGTTTTGGAAACAAGATTCAGTAATTTTTTTGCGGAAGGTAAAATTGTGAAACCGCAGCAGACGTGCATCTGAAAAAGATGACCTTTGACACGACCCTCTGGAGACGTTGTCTTGGTTGAAGTCGTATTGATGAGCATTCAGTACTCGGCTGCTCTGTCTTTTGTTGTGTGTAAAACATTCTGAACCATTTATAAACTGAAGCATTAAAGGAACGAGGAGATCTGTTAAAATCAGATTTTCATCTTTCATTGCTTCATGACTCCTCTGAACGTCACACAGAGATGGTGCTTTGAGCCCGAGAGAGGTATTTTCAGCAACACCATTACAAGTTTTTCTCCTCAAGGAAATTAAAAGACAATTTGAAGATGCCACACGCTGCCTTGCAGTACAATCTTTTGCTCCTTTTTTATCATTTAATCCTTTCAAGATGAGTCCCTTTCCGTCAGGGCTGATTTGTGGCTCTTATCATCGTCTTTGTTCAGCCCCAAACTCTAAAATAATAACACAATAACAGCAGTAAAAAACACAATTGCCTTTGTGTCACAGTCCCTGCAGATGTTGCATTCCCGGTCTAATAAAAGTCTGAGAAACGGATGCATTTAAGCTCATTCTGCTTTCCTTCGTCTAATGTTTCTCGTGACAGATAACCGCATCACTCCATCAGGGATGAATTAGCATACAGTTACCCTGATATGCCCGTAAAGACATTTTTATGCTGGTTTTTAGGGAGCCATGTGGCTTTGATGTTGTAATTGCATCCACATAATCTTGCTGATTAGCTTGTTTCTTTCTCTCTCTGAAATCAGAGCATCTTTCTCAAGGTCTGTCTGTAAATAATCAAGCCACTGTCCTTCACTGCCCTGTTTTACATGCAGCTCCACATGCACTATGTGCTGTTTTTATGCTGTAATGTTCACCGCCTTGTTCTGCTTTTAGTCAATATGAAATCAATAGTGACCCTGTTTACTTTATATATACATATATATACAGTGTATATATAGACTGTCAATCGATTCAAATGTTTAATTAAATTAATTATACGATGTGGCAATTCATCAATCAAATTAATCACACATTAATTGCATTGGCTGAGAAATTACCCACAAAAGATCATTTAAAGCCATTATTGTGTTACATGAGAAAAGCATTAAATACATATTACAAAAAGTAGCTTTAGAACCCCCCCCCATTTTTTCAGTTCTTTCTTCATTTTTAATTTTTGAGTGAACTATCCCTTAAATTTTTTTTATTAATATGGATTTTTTTCAGATTACATAGAAATAATGTAAATTAAAAATTATTTTTAATGAAATTATATTGTAAATACAAAACTAATTGCATTATACATTTTAACATGTTTCGTTTGAAATGTGTCAGTTATCCAAATTCTGAAAAAGAATAATAATAAATAAAATAAAAATATATATATATGCCTTTTTATTTGAGTACAGTAAAATGTCCCCACTGCCACTTCTGTAGTTATCAGTAGCAGCCATTGAGAAGCACATATTGGTTGACGACTAGCATGTAGTCCAGCCAGACTATACAAACCCAAACCAGGTTAAACCCTGCAGTGCGTTAGAAAACGTCCAGCACACTCTGAACTCTGAGTCTGAGTGCATGAGCTCACAACAAAATGCTTTTATCATCTCTCCACATGGCTCTGTTCCCGATGCCAGCTGCACTTTCATCATCATAAAGTTCTTTCTCTGCATCACTTAAGGTCATCGGCACCTGCTGAGCCTCAGAACAGCCTCTCCTCAGACGCACTGATGACACATTGAGCTACACCTCACTGTTTTTGCAATATGCAATATGTGTATCTACAAGCTGCTACAAGATCTCACCTGACAAGCACAGCTGCATAAGATACAGTATAAGCTGAAAAACAGCCTCAATATTTGCAGTACTGAATATATGTATTGAGAGATTTATTTAATATGGATTTGTTTTATTTTTCATTGTTTTAAGCAGAAACCTCACTAGTATTCATGATATAAGCACAAGTGCTTGTGTGGGCTATTATTTGGGATTAGATAAATGTGACAGTCTCTTTGGAGAACTTTGTTTGAAAACTAAAAATAAGAACAATTTGAAAAAAATTGTTTGGTTTAGAGTTAATCCAACATAATTTTTAGAGGTCATCATTTGAAAAATATTTTTAAAGTATGAATTTGGTTTACAGTTAGTACAACACAATCTTTAGAGATCCGATCCTTGTTTAAAATAATATTTTAAAATATGAAGAAAAAAAAATTGGTTTTGGAGCTAATCCATATCTCATTATACACATTTGGGCAATTTGTATAAATTCACGAGACCTGAGAAAACTGATCTCAGTCTTTCTACTTCAAACGTTCTCGTTTAATTTAACGTGTTGCTTGCCATTTCTTTGTGATTAATTGTGAAATATAGCAGTTTCTGAGTGAAAATTGTTTCAGTTTTGTTCAGTGCACTGTAAACAAGATTTTTCATAGTTGTAAATAAAACTAAACGTATTAATAATATTCAATGTGTTACTTGCTCCTCTCTTTGTAATTGTTAGTGAAATTTACTAGCAATATCTGAGTGAAAATTGTTTCTGAAATCTGTCCCGTGGCTGGAGAAAAACTAGAACAACCTTGGCTGGTTTCTTCTCTCGACACACACACACACACACACGCACACGCACACGCACACCGCACACGCACACACACACACACACACACACACACACACCACACATACATACACCCACACAATACACACACACACACACACACACACACAGCACAGACGCACGCACCACACGCACAGCAAGACGCACGCACGCACGCACGCACCGCACACACGTACACGCACACAACACACACACAGTCTGGTTGAGTGAGGCTCGTGGGGGCCATGCTGTCTTTGAAATAGAGTCTCAAGGACTGCTTTGATATTGAAGCATCTTCAGCAGCATAAGAGTCCCGTCTCCTCTGGACGCTCAGAGAGAGAGACACACGCCGCATAGAAACATCTGATTGTGCTGTGAAACGCATCAGTCTGGGGTTTGAAAGCATTTGGATCACAGCGCGCAGCTGTGTTTCTGCCGTGAGGATTCATGAAAACAGCTGTAGATTTGTCTGCTAAAGCCTGATTTCACCAGCATCTATAGAGAAAACTGGCGAGATGCGCTGAAAGAGTTTCTTTCCAGGGTCTTGAAAGTCAAGAAACAGCCTGTTTTACTTCTGCAATGTCACAAGGGCAAGAATTTAGCTGGAAAGTCTTGAAAAGGTCATAAATCAACACAATCTAAAATGTACAGTCATGTCATTAAATGTTGAATGCACTACAAAAATGATCTTCCTCAATATTTTGGTCTTGTTTTCCAATACTAATATTGAAACATTGTTTCAAATTGAACAACATTAAGTGAGTTTGTTTATCTGTCAATGGGGCATGAAAACTTTTTCCACTTTGAATTGAGTCTCATCCACATCATAATGGATAATGGATTTCAAAAAAATTATTCTGTATGGCAAATACAGGCTGACATTGCAGGCATATCTATGGCTGGAGAGAGTTATTGTTTTTGAGGGGGTATATGAAAACCTTCCACCTCATGTGGAGAAACACTCTTCAGTCGGGTTACAGTAAAGAAAGAGGAGTATGGGGTAAATATAAGGTGATAAAGTGTGGATGGGCCTGAAACTGAGAATGCTCTCAGTGCTGTCGCTAGGAATTCTGGGCCCATTACACTGATTTTGCTGTGTGTCCCCTCAAAATCACATTCAGTGGGGGGTGGTCTCAAAATCACATTCAGTGGGGGTGGTCTCAAAATCACTTCAGTGGGGGTGGTCTCAAAAATCACTTCATTGGGGGGTGGTCTCAAAATCACATTCAGTGGGGGGTGGTCTCAAAATCACATTAGTGGGGGGGGGGGTGGTCTCAAAATCACCTTCAGTGGGGGTGGTCTCAAACTCACATTCAGTGGGGGGGTGGTCTCAAAATCACCTTCAGTGGGGGTGGTCTCAAAATCACCTTCAGTGGGGGGTGGTCTCAAAATCACTTCAGTGGGGGTGTGGTCTCAAAATCACATTCAGTGGGGGGTGGTCTCCAAAATCACTTCAGTGGGGGGGGGTGGTCTCAAAACACATTCAGTGGGGGGTGGTCAAAAAATCACATTCAGTGGGGGGTGGTCTCAAAATCACATTCAGTGGGGGGTGGTCTCAAAATCACATTCAGTGGGGGTGGTCTAAAAATCACATTCAGTGGGGGGTGGTCTCAAAATCACATTCAGTGGGGGGTGGTCTCAAATCACATTCAGTGGGGGGTGGTCTCAAAATCACCTTCAGTGGGGGGTGGTCTCAAAATCACCTTCAGTGGGGGGTGGTCTCAAAATCACATTTCAGTGGGGGGGTGGTCTCAAAATCACATTCAGTGGGGGTGGTCTCAAAATCACATTCAGTGGGGGTGGTCTCAAAATCACATTCAGGGGGGGTGGTCTCAAAATCACATTCAGTGGGGGGTGGTCTCAAAATCACATTCAGTGGGGGTGGTCTCAAAATCACATTCAGTGGGGGGTGGTCTCAAAATCACATTCAGTGGGGGGTGGTCTCAAAATCAGATTCAGTGGGGGTGGTCTAAAAATCACATCAGTGGGGGGTGGTCTAAAATCACATTCAGTGGGGGTGTTCTCAAAATCACATTCAGTGGGGGGTGGTCTAAAAATCACATTCAGTGGGGGTGGTCTCAAAATCACATTCAGTGGGGGTGGTCTAAAAATCACATTCAGTGGGGGGTGGTCTCAAAATCACATTCAGTGGGTGTGGTCTAAAAATCACATTCAGTGGGGGTGGTCTCAAAATCACATTCAGTGGGGGTGGTCTCAAAATCACATTCAGTGGGGGGGTGTCTAAAAATCACATTCAGTGGGGGTGGTCTCAAAATCACATTCAGTGGGGGGGTGTCTCAAAATCACATTCAGTGGGGGTGGTCTCAAAATCACATTCAGTGGGGGGTGGTCTCAATCAGATTCAGTGGGGGGTGGTCTCAAAATCACATTCAGTGGGGGGGGGCGGTCTCAAAATCACATTCAGTGGGGGGCGGTCTCAAAATCACATTCAGTGGGGGGCGGTCTCAAAATCAATTCAGTGGGGGGTGGTCTCAAAATCACATTCAGTGGGGGTGGTCTCAAAATCACATTCAGTGGGGGGTGGTCTCAAAATCACATTCAGTGGGGGTGGTCTCAAAATCACATTCAGTGGGGGGTGGTCCGGCCCCCCAGAGAACATTGTTCTGGGTCCTTCTCAACCGCTGGGCTCTCAAACTCTCCTCCATCTCTTGGCCTGCCTCATGCAAAAATATGAATGGTTTTCATCAGCTTCAGCTCTATCACCCTCTAAAAAGAACAAATACTGATAACAATCATGTAGAAGTTTTCTCTCCCAACAACAGGCATCTTGAAACTGATCATACCTGAACATACTCAGTCCTCAGTTGCTTCACTTTCGTAATGTTGTTCATAATTTTCCATAAAACTATGCTTCAAGAGTAATGCAAGCGTTACATGGCATTTTGAGCAGTTGTATCAGTTGATAGATAGATCATTATAATGACATGAATAGACACTCAATTCAGATGTAATGTGCGAGATACATTCTGAAATAATAATACTTTGATGTTAAGTTGTGTGATTTTGAACATGTGATTTTAGTTCAATGAACGAAAGATATTTGGCTCGTGTGTATTGTATCCAAGCATTTGGAAAAATTGTTAGGTGTTTTGAAATTTTGATCTTCAGTTCTGAATTATGTGTCTAGAGTTTTGAAAAATTACACGAAGGTTCTGTTATTAGTGTAAAAATGATTGTAAAAAACTGTTATTATACTAAAATAAAGCATTTTTGTTTGAAAATAATTATTAAATTAATTTTGTGTATTGTAGACGTGATTTATTCCTATAATTTTCTTAGTTGGCCTTCAAAATGGTCATTAAAAAGTCTTACATTTACCTTTATAAACTTGAATCCTACAATAATGCATAATTCAGTCGATTTTGAGTTCATGTTGATAATAACATCTTGAAAATATGCATAAAGAGAAAGTATTGAATAAAAGCTGTGACACTCAGGGTCTTACATTATTAACTGACTCATTCAGTAACATTTTGAACAAATCAGAAGTTTAATTTAATTTCAAAAGCTTTTCAAAGCTAAAATCAAACTTATCCGGTGTTTTATGTTTTAATTTTTCTCCCTCTGCTAATTCCTCCAGGAGCGTTTTCTGTTCAGGATGTGTCTGAATCCTGAAAGATTCTGCCATCTCTGTATGCGGAGGTAAGATGCAAAGTCACGGATGAATGCAATTTTTTGCCTGCATCTGCTTGTTTTTTGAAGGCAGCTTCTATGAAGAAAATTGGCATGCTGACTGCAGGAATGTCCACCAGAGCTGTTGCCCGTGATGGAATGTTAATTTCTCTACCATAAGCCGTCTCCAAAGGCGTTTCAGGAGAATTTGGCAGTACATCCAACCGGACTCCAAAACCGCAGACCACGTGTAACCACACCAGCCCAGACCTCCACATCCAGCATCTTCACCTCCAAGATTCATCTGAGACCATCTCCCAGACAGCTGCTGCAAACAATCGGTTTGCATAACCAAAGAACTTCTGCACAAACTGTCAGAACCGTCTCAGGGAAGCTCATCTTCACGCTCGTCGTCCTCATGGGGGTCTCGACCTGACTGCAGTTTATCATCGTAACCGACTTGAGTGGGCAAATGCTCACATTCAATGGTGTCTGGCACTTTGGAGGTGTTCTCTCACGGATGAATCCCGGTTTTCACTATACAGGGCAGATGGCAGACAGCGTGTATGGCGTCGTGTGGGTGAGCGGTTTGCTGATTCAACATAGTGGATCGAGTGGCCCATGGTGGCGTGGTTTATGGTATGGCAGCGTTGTTATGGACAACGAACACAGTGCATTTATTGATGGCATTTTGAATGTACAGAGATACTATGACGAGGCCCATTGTTGTGCCATTCATCCACGACCATCACCGCTTGTTGCAGCATGATAATGCACGCCCCATGTTGCAAGGATCTGTACACAATTCCTGGAAGCTGAAAACATCCCAGTTCTTGCATGGCCAGCATACACACCGCTCAGTTCACCCATTGAGCATGTTTGGATGCTCAGGATCGGCGTATATGACAGTGTGTTTCCAGTTCCATGCCAAGATCCAGCAACTCACACAGCATTGAAGAGAAGTGGACCAACATCCCACAGACCACAATCAACAACCCGATCAACTCTATGCGAAGGAGATGTGTTACACTGCGAGGCAAATGGTGGGTCACACCAGATACTGACTAGTTCAAACCCCCCCGGATGTGTAATTTGTCATTTTCTGACGCCCCCCCCCCCCCCACTGAAGGTTGCAAAAATTGCAAATTTATTGTGTAAAATGTGTCATTTAAAAAAAAAATATTTAGCTTTCATTTGTATTTATTTCAGTTTTTAGTAATTTTAGTACTTAATCATAAACTAATCTTCATCTTAAACTTATTTTATTTATTATTAATTTTTGTTCAAGTTTTTCATCTAATATTTATATATTTTTTCCTGTTCTTATTTCATTTTTATGGTGCAATATTAATACCATTGCCAAACGATCCGTGTTCTCAAACTCATTCATCACAGACTTCTGGACGTCTTGCTTTTGAAATGTTGACCCGATAAACATTTAAAGGCTGAATTACTCGAAGGAAAAGCTCTCGACTCCGACGGCACAAACAGCTGGAAAACACGGCCTAAAATATCTCCGGCCAAAATAAATCCGGCTGACCAGAGGGTTCACAGCACCCCAGCGTTTGTCACGTAACCCGCGATCAATATTTAATGTTCATTTTCAAGCTGTCGGCTGAAATCTAGAAAATTGGTCTCCTCCGAGCAGGGGGGGGTGCTGACAGAGATTGGAGTTGAATCTATGGCCGCGGGATTGCTGAAGACACAACTCATCTCAGAGACAGACGAAGGCTCAGTGGCCCTGACACCGGCATGAATCCTCACGCTGCAAATCAAGTCATCCCCAGCTCCGAATAAAGACAACAAGTGCTGCTCCATTACAAACAGACTGGAATCTGAGAGCCCAGACAACACATAATGACACTTTATGATGAAGCGGGAGCATGCCTCAGGAACAGCCGATAATGCTGGCTTGTTTGCAGCATGCAGAGAGATATTTTTGTCCTGTTTGTTTGAAGTAATATTGGTGATGCTGGGCTTAGAAATCTCTGCCCACACGGTTATTGATCAGGACTAGCCCACTGCAGACTGCACAGTATTTATGTATGCTTTAATATGTGAAATTGCATGCGTAATGTGATGGTAAATGTTTTAAAGCAGCGGTGGGTCACACATGCGAATTATCGCATAAAACTGGTGCTTTCTTATGATGTCAAAATTAATAGATTTATTGACTTATTGTCAGAGAAAATGCTTCCCATATCACCTGTTCTCAAGTTTATAACCAACCAAATAAATTAATAACTAAATAATCTTAAAATAATATATATATAAAAAATTGAAGCTTGTTTTGTTTCAGATAATTACAACCTTTTTCCATTTTCATTTAGTTGGACTTGAAGTACTTAAATTCCAAAAATATAAATATAAATGAATATGAACTGTATAGAAAAAAGTAAAAAAAATTATACAAAATTTTATTCTGTTTGTGTATGTTAAATTCTTTATTTCAGTATAATTTATTTAATAATAACAATAAAACTACATATAATTTAACAAAAACTAAGTGTAATGAATAATTGTATTTATTAATTTAATAATAAAAAGTAATTTAATAAATATTGAATTAAAAATATTTTACGCTTTTTGTTTTTCAATTCAAAAATTAACATTTAAAATGAATTTAAAAAACAAAATTGAAAATAGAGTTTTCATAGAGTGTGTAAAATATTATTAATATTATAATTTTTTATACTTTAAATTGTAATTAATATTATTTATATTTATTTACTGTTTATAATATTTTTCAGATTACATTTGAATAAATTCCCTTGTTTTGAGTAAAATGACAACATTAATGGCAATTAAATTTTTTTTATTTTATTTATCTTTTATTCATTTTATTTTATAATTTTTGTTCTTTTTTTGTTTATAAAAAATGTTGCATAAATGCCTTCATATTTGATCAAGTCCAGTTCTTTGTAAGGGAATCATTGAGAATCCTTGGCATTAAAAAGTTTGAAAAGCCCTGATGTTGTTCATGTTTTACCAATGGTACCATATTACCATATTAATGCACATTCTGTAGAATTTCTCAGATTTTATCACAAAAGAAGCACAGAAAATGTGGCGAAGTCTGCTTTCTAAGCAGTAAGTCTGAGCAGAAATGAATAATGGACGTCTAATATGAGTCTGTGTGACCCGCTGTGGGCCACTCCGGACGCTCCTGACATGGAGATCAGCACAAGCGCTCTCTCTGGACAGCTGTACTCTTCTCTGCGGGGCTCGTCGACAGCTCAGGACAAACACAAGCACGACTCTGTGACCTCTGTGCTGGAGGCCTGACGCTGCACATGCTAATCAAGCTCTTACGACACAGAACTCCAGCTAAATAAAGGAGGCTGTACCTGACAAATGTCCTTTAGCAACACCTGGGGACGTCCTAAATCAAAGGATTTTTATTTCTTAATTTTTTTTTAGTGAAAGCTTTTAGGTGTAAACAAAAAAAAAGTATTTATGTTTTCTTTATTTTTATTCTAATAATGTTCTGTTGGGGGGGGTCTGCGTGTGAATGTGTGTGTGTGAGTGTGTGTGTGTGTTGTGTGTGTGTGCGTGTGCGTGTGTGTGTGTGTGTGTGTGTGTGTGTGTGTGTGTGTGTGTGTGTGTGTGTGTGTGTGTGGTGGTGTGTGTGTGTGTGTGTGTGGTGTGTGTGGGTGCGCGCGTGTGTGTGTGTGTGTGTGTGTGTGTGCGTGCGTGCGTGCGTGCGTGCGTGTGTGTGTGTGTGCTGCGGTGTGTGTGTGTGTGTGTGTGTGTGTGTGTGTGTGTAAACACGAGTTGGGCTTCTCATTCCGCTGCTGTGGTTCATTAAACGATCGCTGCTCTTCATTAATCTTGATCAATCCACGGCTCGGTCCAGACTCCGCTGTACTTTACAGCACATCCACTTACAGTAACGCTGAGTCAGAGATAACGCAGCATGCTGCAATTAAACAGACAGCAGCTCAGAGTTCAGTCCGGGTCACTCCGGTCCATAACTTCAGATGAGAGTAAAGTCCTGCAGTGAGCGCCTTCCTCTCAATGCGCTCCGGGTCCCTTCATGTCTGCTGTTTGCTCAAAAACCGAGAAGACAGCCAGAAAAAAACACGAGAAAGCTGTGTAATAAGCATATTCATTAAAAAGCGTCTTTTGGCTCCGTTATCTGCGCGCTTTCCACGTTCAAGGCAGCGACCTATGTGGAAAAGAAATGAAGAGCCTCCGGCTTTTTGCTTTTAACTCTACACATGTAGGTAAATTCAAAACCCGCTCGCATTTGCATATCTAATTTCTCTCTCCATTGAATTATTTTGATCTTTCGCTCCAATAAAACCCTTTGTTTTCCCTGTTTGCGAAGCTTTCTAATTTCTTCGGCAGCACCACCGCAGGCCTGCTTTCTTTCTTGGCCGCATGAGTGTGTTTTGCTGGGTTTCGGCTGCGCTGGATATTTCCCAGGTGGCTGGATTGGTGCAGCTTTTCTTTGCTCTTAGTTGTGGCCTGTTTGTTGCTCGTCTGCGGTCTCGACGGGGTTTGTAAATGACAAGGTCACGGTGTGCGTGGATGGGGAATAACGAGCAATCAGCATTAGCGGAGTCTGTCACATAGAAACACACGCAGGCTTTCGCTGCAGGGCCTTCTTCGTGCGGGATATATTTGTTCATGTTCATTTTCTCCACAGGGATTTTAAAACACTCTTCCAAAAATACAAAACCATAACATTTGGTCTGAAGCAATAGAGCAACGTTGTCGTCTTTGTTGGTTAAATATTGATATGCCATGTAGAGCACTGAAATAAAAAATGACAGTATATCATACTAATATCTTATTATCACTTAAGCAACACACCTCAAGGTTAAAGTAAAATATACAAATAAATGAAAGTATTTTCAATGTTTCATGGGAGTGGGTGCCAACTGATTAATTAATTGATTGATTGATTATGTTCCTGTTTCAAAGTTCCAAATAAAAAGAGAAAAAAGTAAAAGTAGGACAAGCACCTTTCATTTCTGATTATTTATTTTGCTGTATTTCCATATGCATTTCAATAGACATTAGCACATGACTATGTAATGTATAAGATTAATTAATTTATATATATATATATATAATTATTTAGTATTTGCTTACTTTTTAATTAATTTATACATTTATTTTTGCAATTCTATCCAAAATGAACTTGATTAACACTTTTTGGGATTTCATATTGTCACATAAGTATCTAATATATCACATGAATATGTCAAAATAAACAAATAAAAAATTACACACACACACACACACACACACACACACACACACACACACACACACACACACACACACACACACACACACACACACACACACACACACACACACACACACACACACACACACACACACACACACACACACACACACACACACACACACACACATTTGCTTTTTAATTTGTTGATTTATTTTTTAAATTCCTGCTAAAGTTATCATGATTAACATTTCAGAAGTTCAATAGGTATTGTATAATATATATATATATATACCTTTTTATAATCTGAAGAACCCTCAGAAGCTTTTGTGAAACAGAAAGGTTCTTCAGATATTAAAGGTTCTTTATGCAACCATTTAGAGAAAAAGGATCTTCTATGGCATCGTGGAACACCGTTTATTTTTAAGGGTGTAGTGGATTGTCATCTCTCGCTCCAGGCCCTGAGATGTTTCATCTGGTCTCAGCGCTGCAGGACTCGCTGTGAGCGCTAAACTCTCAACACAAGCTGCATAAACGCTTGTGCAATCAGTGACTGAGAGCTGGTTCAAGCATCTCATACTAAAGCACCAATCTACTGATCTCAAGTCTCCACTTCAGAGCTGCGTGTGAATGAGAGTGTTTGCTGTTTGTGTGCATATAGTGTTCTGGAAAAGAGCCTCTTGGTGCCACCGATTGAGATGAATGAGAAAGGGGCTTGTATTAAGAAAGCAAAGAATGTCATTTTTGATTTCTATTATTATGAAACCGTTGATGAATTAGGCAATTAAGTTTGCAACCTGCATCGTGTTGAAACAAGTAAATGCAGTTCAGTCCCTGTGCAGCAGAGGGCGATATGATAGAGGGTGAAAAAACACATTCTTTCTCTTATCTGATATACTAACATTTAATCATAAAAAAATTAATCATCTGATTTAATCTCATTCTGCTGATTGAGTTTTCCTTCCTCTTTGTCGAGCAGAACCCGTTCAGACTGGCTGTTTTCTGACTTTTAGTTCATCTCTGTAGCTTTGAGGTCATAAAATAAAACTCATTTCACAGCAAAAATAACTCTGAAGATACTGAGTGAGTCAGTCAACCGAAGCATCAAACTGCCTCTGAAGTTTGTAATATGTAATATGTTCATTTTATGCCTTTGTGAACTTTGAGACAATCTCATTTGCATGAAAGGTTTAGAAAATTATCTCTCCTTACTGCCCCGCAGTCTCTCTCCACCTTTGCTCTTCTGCGCCTCATGCATCTGGAGAACTTTTTGCATTTTGTGATTTAAACTGACTTTATTTTCATTATGCATGTCTTACAGGAGTGAATGGTGAGGTGTGCAGCTGTATCTCTCTCTGTTTCGAACCTTCAGCCGTTGCTTTACATCTGCCACTTTAAGTGAAGTGAATTGAGAGCTTGTGTGTCTTCAGTGCCTTCACAAGAACTGGAACAGAATGTTACTGACTGGCTCTGTGTCCTCAGACAGACAAATACAGACAGGTAGAGACGGGCAGACAGACCGAGTGGCTGAACCTGAGGAAACAGATAATCAGGTTACTGAGGATGGATGCTCAGAATCACACATAACCTCCACCATCTCCAGAAACTCTGATTCTCTGACACACCACACACACACACACACACACACACACACACACACACACACACACACACACACACACACACACACACGCACACACGCACACAGCACGCCCACGACGCACACACACGCACAACAACAAATATGACGTCTAGTCCCTTCTATTTCAAGACTTTTACTGATTTTTTAACCTGTAAGTTTAGTGATTTAAATGGCCATTTGTACATGAAAATTGGCAACAACAAAAAATTCACAGCATGGCACATTTCTGATGTATTCCCTATTTAACACACCTGATTCAGATCATCAGCCCGTTAGGAGAGTTGCTTGAAGTCCAGTGTGAAGTTTCCACAGTCAGTGATGATTTGGGCTGCCATGTCATCTGCTGGTGTTGGTCCACTGTGTTTTCTGAAGTCCACAGTCAACGCAGCTCTCTACCAGGAACTTTGGAGCACTTTGTGCTTCCTTCTGCTGACAAGCTTTATGGAGATGCTGATTTCATTTTCCAGCAGGACTTGGCACCTGCCCACACTGCCAAAGGTACCAAAAGCTGGTTCAGTGTCCATGGTGTTACTGTGCTTGATTGACCAGCAAACTCACCAGACCTGAACCCCATAGAGAATCTAGATGAGAGACACCAGACCCAACAATGCAGATGACCTGAAGCCCATAGAGAATCTAGATGAGAGACACCAGACCCAACAATGCAGATGACCTGAACCAATAGAGAATCTAGACGAGAGACACCAGACCCAACAATGCAGATGACCTGAACCCATAGAGAATCTAGATGAGAGACACCAGACCCAACAATGCAGATGACCTGAACCCATAGAGAATCTAGATGAGAGACACCAGACCCAACAATGCAGATGACCTGAACCCCATCGAGAATCTAGATGAGAGACACCAGACCCAACAATGCAGATGACCTGAAGCCCATAGAGAATCTAGATGAGAGACACCAGACCCAACAATACAGATGACCTGAAGCCCAGAGAGAATCTAGATGAGAGACACCAGACCCAACAATGCAGATGACCTGAACCCCATAGAGAATATAGATGAGACACCAGACCCAACAATGCAGATGACCTGAACCCCATAGAGAATCTAGATGAGAGACACCAGACCCAACAATGCAGATGAGCTGAAGACCATAGAGAATCTAGATGAGAGACACCAGATCCAACAATGCAGATGACCTGAACCCATAGAGAATCTAGATGAGACACCAGACCCAACAATGCAGATGACCTGAAGCCCATAGAAAATCTAGATGAGAGACACCAGACCCAACAATACAGATGACCTGAAGCCCAGAGAGAATCTAGATGAGAGACACCAGACCCAACAATGCAGATGACCTGAACCCCATAGAGAATCTAGATGAGAGACACCAGACCCAACAATGCAGATGACCTGAACCCCATAGAGAATCTAGATGAGAGACACCAGACCCAACAATGCAGATGACCTGAACCCCATAGAGAATCTAGATGAGAGACACCAGACCCAACAATGCAGATGACCTGAACCCCATAGAGAATCTAGATGAGAGACACCAGACCCAACAATGCAGATGACCTGAAGCCCATAGAGAATCTAGATGAGAGACACCAGACCCAACAATGCAGATGACCTGAAGCCCATAGAGAATCTAGATGAGAGACACCAGACCCAACAATGCAGATGACCTGAAGCCCATAGAGAATCTAGATGAGAGACACCAGACCCAACAATGCAGATGACCTGAAGACCATAGAGAATCTAGATGAGAGACACCAGACCCAACAATGCAGATGACCTGAAGCCCATAGAGAATCTAGATGAGAGACACCAGACCCAACAATACAGATGACCTGAAGCCCATAGAGAATCTAGATGAGAGACACCAGATCCAACAATGCAGATGACCTGAAGCCCATAGAGAATCTAGATGAGAGACACCAGACCCAACAATGCAGATGACCTGAAGCCCATAGAGAATCTAGATGAGAGACACCAGACCCAACAATGCAGATGAGCTGAAGCCCATAGAGAATCTAGATGAGAGACACCAGACCCAACAATACAGATGACCTGAAGCCATAGAGAATCTAGATGAGAGACACCAGACCCAACAATGCAGATGACCTGAAGCCCATAGAGAATCTAGATGAGAGACACCAGACCCAACAATGCAGATGACCTGAAGCCCATAGAGAATCTAGATGAGAGACACCAGACCCAACAATGCAGATGACCTGAACCCCATAGAGAATCTAGATGAGAGACACCAGACCCAACAATGCAGATGAGCTGAAGGCCGCTATCAAAGCAATCAGGGCTTCATTACACCTGAGCAACGCCACAGACTGATCACCTCCATGCCACGCCACATTCATGCAACCAAGTATTGAGTACATATTGAGTGCATAGAAATGAACATACTTTTCAGAAGCCTGACATTTCTGTTTAAAATATCCTTTTTTATTTGTTCTTATGTAATATTATAATTTTCTGAGACACTGAATTTGGGGTTTTCATTATCTGTAAGTCATAATCATCAAAATTTCAAGAAATAAAGGCTTGAAATATTTCACTCTATGTGCAATGAATCTATATAATTTATGGGTTTCACTTTCTAAAACGAATGACAAAAAATATTGCACTTTTTCATGATATTCTCATTTTTGAGATGTACCTGTATAGACTGACTGCGAAAAAAGAAGATTTTTTGAAGTCGTAATTAAAATGATTTTTTTAGTATATATAACAAAATATGATCTTTATACAAATTTTCATGTTCAATTCACAATTACTAGCCGTTTTGTAATTATTTCAAATTTTCTAGCAAATTCTGAGTGAAAATTATTGCTAATTAAATCGCTGCACCTTTTTTCAGTGTAGAGTGAATGTCACAATGAAGAAATCCTAATATGATATATATATATATATATATATATATATAATGTAATAACAAATGCAGCTGTATCACAAAATCACATAGAATATACAATCACAAAATGACATCTTGTAATGCATTTACCTACATTATTAATATAGCCTATATGTTTTTTGCATTTATGGTAAAGAATATAGGCTACTATAGACACGATCTTAACGTTTTAAAGATTTTTGGGGTATTTTTTACGTTATTAGTATAGGACAGTGTAGAAGTGACAGGAAGTGAAGTGGGAGAGAGATAGGGGGGCGGGATCGGGATCGGGATTCGAACTCGGGACTCCAAGTAGGCTATATGTCTGCGCCATGATTTTAACGTTTTGATTAATATTCGATTTGTTTATTTTATATATTCTAACTTGCCGTTTCTTTGTAATTATATGTGACATTTACTTAGTGCTTTTTTTCAAAGTAAATCCTATACTATTTGTGTCAGTGTACTTGAATGTCTAAATGCAATGGACATAAAGAAATATCCACTTCCTTCCAGCAAAAATAATTTAGTGAATATGATCTGCACATGTTCTTGACAGATTTGGTGAGATTCGCTCGTGCAGTGAGTGAACACAGTTAGCAGCTCCACATATTCACACTGAAGGACACCCACACTGCGCTCTCTCTCTCTCTCTCTCTCTCTCTCTCTCTCTCTCTCTCTCTCTCTCTCTCTCTCTCTCTCTCTCTCTCTCTCTCTCTCTCTCTCTCTCTCTCTCTCTCTCTCTCTCTCTCTCTCTCGCGCGCGCGCTGTAAGAGGCGGCGCGTCGTGCGCGCGCTCGTCTGTGCCGTGAGTTTAAGTTCCGATCCTCTTCTTCCTCACAAAGAGAGCTGAACCTGCTGACACTTTCCAGCACGCACTGCAGACGCGTTAACAGTTCGCGGCTTCTCCTCACTGAGACCCACAAAGGAAATATCTATCAGACACGCGGAGACGCGCGCATCATTCCAGCGGACCGAACCGAACCGAAGCGGATCCGGAGTCGGATCGGGCAACAGGAGGATCTCAAACACAGTCCAACTGGATGTTGCATCGCGCTTTCCATGGTGCTGAAATGATCTGATCTGATCTCAATCCGAATCATCATCATCTGCACAGGTCGGTTCCGGTAGTTTTATTGTTCTCCCGCACGAATGCATTCATTGTACTTGTACGGGAAGGTGTTGCCTAGAGGTTGAAAACCTGAAAATACCACACTTATTTGTACTGTCTCACCGTAAAACTGTGGTAGACACCACAGACATTGTTTGAAAGAGATTGCATGTTGATTTATGATGCGATTTTAACAGTGTCTGATATGGCATTTTACCACATTATGGTATGGTAATGAGGGTAAACTTTTCCTAAGGGTCACTGGGAGTGCTGACGGAACGACTATTTTGTTGAATTTACCAATAAGCTTTAATTGATTCAAGTATGGGTTTTCTAAAGTTTCGTCTTTCGTTCGATCTGCGTGATTTTTAAATGCATGCAATGTGAATTAGAACAGCAGGTGCGGCTCTAACTGGATTCTGTTTGTGCACAAATAATGCCACTTCTTCCACGATGAACAGATGCTGGGATAAAGCAATTATGCATGTTTAAATGATCGTATTACTTGAAGAAGCAGCTACCAAAGACTTGCCGTATAGGTCAACATGCGTTAGACACTTTAAACTAGTTGCTAAGTCATTTTTGTGCCATGAATGGGCTTCAGATGTACTCTGTAATTCCACATTATGATGTAGATGTGCAGAATTGAACTGTTTTTAACTTTTAATGTTGTGCAATACAGTTCAGATGGATTGAAATGCTGCATTTTGACATTGTTAAACAATAATTTGTTGATTAAATTCTTGTATTTTGAGGTCAGAGATTGGCTTAATGTCGTTCCAATGACTTTCTTTCTTGTGTGAAACACAAAAAGAGAAATGTTGAAGTTGGTAACCAAATGGTTTTGGATCCCATTGACTACCATAGCATGACTATATAGCATGACTGTATTTTCCCCAAAATATCTGACTTGCAGTGTTTCTATATAGTCCAAAATCTCAGATTGAAATTTAAATCTTGTATTTTGAGGTCAGATCTTGACAACACTTTGAAGCTTTTGATTTATAAAACTCATCCCAGTTTCTGGTTTCTTCATGACACATGCCCTTCGTTCTCTGTCATTTTTCTTCTCATTCCTGAACGTGTCACATTAATTCAAGGATACTTTGATTTACATTGCAAAGCCGAGCTTGCGCTGTATAAAAATGACAGATAAGTGTGAAAAACTTGACAAATGATGCTGTCAGGCTCCGTCAGTGGTCAGTCAGGTCGCTATCTGTCCTTCTCTGACGAGGCTGTAATTTATATTCAGACTTTGAAAATGCTCCTGTCAGGACTATATATCATGTATCCAGAATGAAAGAAAAATCAGCAAAACCTGCAGCATCATTCATTGAACTGGAAAGAGCGAGTGCATGTGTAAAATACAGAGATTTCACTTTAATGCCTCTAGAGACTTAATGAAGTTCACACTTTTGTGTCAGTTTCTCCTAAAACGCATGTGGAGATGTAAAAATAGCACCAAATGTATAGCTGTAGCTTTCCAGGGAAAACACATACTGAGAGTTAAATGTAAAAAAGAATGTGATATGCAGCTTAGGTCATCATTTGATCTTTGAATTCATATTGAGATTATTCATTTTTGATTGCAAACTTTAGTATCTTGGTAAATTTCATTATTTGAGACATTGCTGAGATCTCTACAGAAGCTTGTTTCCAACACAGGATAAAAAAAGGTAAATGCTAGTCACAATTCTGATCTGAGTTTAAGATATAAAATTGCAATTGTGTGGGGAAAAGGCAGATTTATGAGTAAAAAAGTCATAATTACAAGATATAAGGTCAAAGTTGTGAGACATAAACTCAAAATTGTGAGATATATACACTTGTTTATTCTGAGAAAAAGTCAGAATTACAAGATATAATGACAAAATTGTGAGATATCAAATCATAATTGCAAGATAAAAAGTAGGAATTGCAAGATGTAAATTCACAATTCTGAGGAAAATAGTCAGAATTACAAGATTTAAAATCAGAATTCTGAGTAAAACTTGGAATTGAGGGATGTAAACTCAAAATTGTGGGATAAAATTCACATTTACCCTTTTTAAGTTTTTAACCCCAAGACAGAAACCAGCTTCCAGAGATCTCTTGTGAAACATCTTACTGTCTCAATCCACATTGTCTCTGGTTGTATCGTCTGGCGTGTTTGTTAGCGGCAGTGGCTCTGCTCGGCTAGCGGGAGGTGGCTGGAGCCGCTGCTGTACCGCGGGGTCTGACGCACACGGGCTGCGCTGTCAGGATGCGTGTGTTAGTGCGGAGAGTCTCAGTGCTGGCGTGGTACCAGCAGGCAGGAACATACAGTCACACTCCAGATGGCTCCGCCATCCGCCGCGTTCCCACAGACCTGAGGAGAGATCCGCTCCAGACTCTGCGGGAGAGCCGAGCAGAGCTGAAGTCAGAGAGTTTGTGAGGAACCACGTGACAAAAGGATGACAACATTCATGTGTACATGCACAGTGCACAAGTGTTTAAAGGCAGGGTAAGCAATTTCTGGAAGCCAATGTTGATATTTGAAATCACCAAAACAAACACGCCCCTACCCCAAAAGGGTCTCGCCCCTATTTTGATAGATCCGCCCCACATATACGTAGCCTACGCAACCCAGGCAACGATTAGTTCTGTGAAACATGAGCTTTTCCACCGAAATTACCTGAAAAAATATTTCCCAGGAACTTTTTTTCCCCCCAGACCTGTTGCTGTCTGTGTTTCCATCACAGTCTAAGTACCGAGAAGATTAGGTAGTCTGGTGATGTAACGTTAGGTCTGCGCGTGTTACTCAATACCAAGTACGCACATTTCGGTAGTTCGGACTTCACGAGTTAGTCTCGGGAGTGTGATCCCGCGGAGGAGCGACGCAAGTCCCGTAATTCTGCAAACAGCAGCGTACTTGATAACATCAGTCATCTCGCCTCGACTACTGTAATCTTCCTCACTGTATTTACAGACGGAATATATCAAACACCACGGCCTCTTTTCATTTTCATTTAATCATATTAATAGCCGCAGAAATATAGTTCAGGGAACATGGTACATACATTACAATGAAACAAAATATTATATCAAACATTGCCTGTTTTCATTTTCATTTTAACATATCAATAAAACAGTAGAATAAAGAGCAAAGATGACCTGTTAGATTTACCCAAAACGAATGATATCTTATGTTGAACCACTACAGAGACATCAGAGCCAGCGGTAAATATCAGAAGGACTAGCCGAGGTTATGCTCCTCTCTTCGGGATACATGAGCGTTGAGCGCCCGGTGATCGCGTGGAGCTCACGTCTCCGAAATCGCCGAAGCACATAGGCGCTGTTTTTATAAAGAAACTGCAGATTTGAGTTTAAACGGCTACATTCTCACCTGAAATACACGCGTGTCCAGTGTAGACAGGCTTTAGCTGTTACGGCGCTCGCGGCACGTCTGGTGCAGACACGGTGTTACTCCGCTATCGAGAAGAAACAAAGCAACCTCGGCGTCCGATCGCAGGCCTTCCGCTCCTTGAGTTCTCTCCAGCGCTGGGAAGCTGATCCGATCCGATATTTACACATGTCCTACTTCTTGCCTTATCGTTCTGCAGACGTTTTCCTCTTTTGTTTTTTATCAGCCATCTCTATCTTTCTGTCACCCGGCTCGGCTGTTCACTGAACGCTCTCTCCTCCGTATCACACGTAGACACGCCCCTTACTGCTGATTGGCTAAAAGTTTGCTTGGTACTCGGCCCCGACTCAGTTTTCTAAAACCTTTTTGAAAATTACACACCCTGCTTTATCTTTAAAGTCTTATATCTCAAAAGTGAAAATTATATCATTTACGCTGCAAAAATCTGTATTTTTGTCTTGTCATCCAGTAAAAATATCTGAACATCCTTACATCAGCATGCATAAATGACTAAAGATGTTAAGTCTTGTTTTCTGAAAAAGTTTAAAAATCCATGAAAATATTCTGCTAATGAATGAATGAATGATCATTTATAAGCGCTTTTGTGTATTGTGTACACCCAAAGCGCCCCACTGGTGGGGGGTCTCTTCAACCACCACCACGCTGCAAAAATCACTTGGTTTGCGACGGCTGCCACAGGACAACGGCGTAAAAATATCAGTGAGCTACAGATGAGAGGAGAGAGAGAGATCCTTACATTCAGCAGTGGTGGGAATGGCCAGGCATAAACTCTTTGAGTGCCATGGGATTTTAATGACCACAGAAAGACCTCGGTTTGTCTCTCCGAAAACGGTGCTTGTCAGTATTGTCCCCATCACTTTGGGGCTGAGAAACCCCTGCTGGTCTCACTAACACCTCTTCAAAAATCAAGTCTCATCCAGGTATGAAAACAATTCTGCAGGGTAATGGCTGGTTGGGGTCAGGAAAATAACCCTATTTTCCTTTTTAATGAAGTTTATTTTTTGACTGCGTTGACAGATTTCTTGCAAAAACCTAACTTTAAAACAAGAAATTCAGAAACCAAGACATCTTAAGTAATTCTGCTTCTCAGATAAATGTATTCTGATTAAGGAATGTTTCGATATTTGTATTGGAAAACAAGAAGAAATTACTAAGTAAGAAATTAATTATTCGTTTCAAACCTATATGACTTTCTTTCTTACGTGAAACACAGATGAGATATAGTGAAGACTGTTGATAGCCAAACTGTTTCGTTTCCATTGACTTCCATAGTATGAACAAAAAATACTACGGAAGTCCATTTCCATTGCAAATGTGCTTTATTGTACATTTTTTCTTTCGTATGCAGCTGAAGAATTAATTGCATACAGGTTTGGAATGACATGAGAGTCAAACAATAAGCAGATATTAAATGTTTGGGTGCACTATCCCTTTAAATAGTGGAACAATTGCATGGATATAAGTGACTTTGACATAGATTAAAACGAGGCAGCTACTGTCCGTTCAATAGCTCGTGTTGTTATTTACTCTGGCATTGATTGTTCAGATTGTTCATGTGTACATATGGTCGTGTCTCTTCATTGCATAATCTAGATTCCTTTAGTTGAATATGGGAGCAATCAGTCTTGTATTCATGTATTGATTTTCAGTAGGAATGTATATTCACTTTCCTCAGTGTGGCGTATTGCCCTAAATTTGAGTTTAATCAAGATGAAAGACTTTCCTCCATTTGAATTCAACTTTAATCAGGTTTGATAGTCAAATTCTGTCAAATTTGCACCGACGAGGCGAGCGCTTGGCCCGTGTGCATTACTGAGCTGAATGAGAATGAGAGTATCTTCAGATGGGATTCTGGAAGGAGGCTTGGGCTTTCAGCTGAAAAGCTTCTTATTTCTATCTGGGTCCTTTTCAGCTCAACAAAAAGCTATTAACCCTTTACGATTCCTGTAAAATTTGCCTAAAACGCCTAAAAAAGGCATACCAAAGTAAATTGCATGCTGTTCTTGGGCCATTTGGATGATATGATTCATAATTACTGATATTGAGTAATAGCACTTTGAACACACTAAAAAAAGAAAAAAATAATTCCGCCTGCATTTTTTTTGTAAATAGAAGCCTGCAGATGACTATAGCTGGGAGGTATGAACTGGAAAATACATTGGGATCACAGAATGAAGCCTTACCAAGCCAAATTTACCATTTGATAAACAATATATTAGAAAATTAGTGTTTTACACAAGTTTATCTAATTTTATGTCTAGACGCGTCCAAAAAAGTACACTTGGGAGACTCCAAACGACCTTTGTAAGCAACGACACAAACAATGCTGTAATTCTTGAATGCTTTAATGTACAGTCATCATTTTGGGCTCTAATGAAAGGTTACACTTAGAGCTATTCAATTTCTCTTCCAGATTCACTGTCAATAATTGCTGACACATAGTAACTGAAGCATAAACACATTATAGTGACATTTATTTATAGAATCCAAAATGTGTACACTTTTAAAATTACATATATATTTATAATTTATAATCTAAATACATTTTTTTCCTATATTTCTATTCTGTACATAGTACATTATTTAATTTGTTTTTTTCTTATATTGGTGTTATATTGCATCCCTACTGTGTTATTCCTATGTATGTCTGTACTATCATGCATGTCTGCATTATGTCAACAAAAAGTGGTCTGATAAAGACACTGATTGTACATGCTGTGTTTATTGTATCTTACATAATTGAAATCACAAGAATCTCAGCTTTCCGTGGATATATAACATGTTCAACTTTTTTTTGTGTGTCTGACGACTTTACCCTGTCACCACTAGGCGTCCCGCCGGCGGTACGCTGGATTCTTAAAGGGTTAAACATTTAGATAAAGAGAATGGACCTGTCTCTTCAGTTCACTATAGGGATATGAAATCATCTTGCGCTTTCATGGCGTGTTTGTGCTGCGGTATCGGCTCAGATTCACACCTCGTTTATTTTTGGTGTTAATAAATAACAATATATTTTCGGGAATCTGTTTCTGGTAGGAATACCTGTCTAGACCGCTCTTTGCTGTTCAGAAAGTCTCTATTTGCAGTCAAATATCATAAATCCTTACTCAGTTCAGAAACTCTCAGGAATCTCTCAGTGCAATAATTCATGAGTACTTTTGCAAAGATGTACAAAGTGCAAATAGTTATGATTATCAAAGTGATTAATAATTATAGATTTGTGTGTTTGCATGTGCAGGGCATTAGTCTAACTTTAGACCGTTTTTGCTGCATTTACGCATTTATCCAAAGGGACTTGGAATAGAGGAGCTTAAGCAATTTGTCCCAGAATTATAGAATTAAACTTATGCATTTTACTATTGCACAACAGTTTCACCCATTAGGTTTTAATCAAGTCACGTTTATTTCTATAGTGCTTTAAACAATACAGATTACTTTAAAGCCGCTTCACAATAATAAAACAGGAAAATATAGTGTTGATGCAAACTTCATCAAATATGAGACAAATTCAAATTCTAAAAAGATAATAGTGTTATTATTCTGTTCAGTTCAGTTCAGTTCAATAACTGTGTAAAGTTATATTATGAAATAAATTCAGTTCATCTTTAAGTAGAAGAAAATAGTGTCATTATTCAGCTCAGTGCAGTCGATTCATTTGATTCAGTTAAGTAACTGTGTAAAGTTAATCAATTATTAAACAAATGGAAATAAGATGCAAAGCATCTCTACAGAAGACAATTGTGTGATTATTCAGCTCAGTTAAGTCCAGAAACTGTAAGTTTCATCAATTATAAAGCAACTTAGCTATAAATATCTCTACAGATGGCAACAGTGTCATTATTCTGCTCAATTCAGTTCAGTGTTGATTCAGTTCAGTTCAATAAAGTTCATTAATTATGAAGGGATTCAGCTATAAATATCTCTACAGATGGCAATAGTGTCATTATTCAGCTCAATTCAGTTCAGTGTTGATTCAGTTGATTCACTTCAGTTCAATAAAGTTCATTAATTATGAAGGGATTCAGCTATGAATATCACTACAGATGGCAACAGTGTCATTATTCAGCTCAATTCAGTTCAGTGTTGATTCAGTTGATTCACTTCAGTTCAATAAAGTTCATTAATTATGAAGGGATTCAGCTATAAATATCAAATCAGTTAGTCAATAAGATGGCAACAATAGAGTCATTATTCAGCTCAATTCAGTTCAGTGTTGATTCAGATTCACTTCAGTTCAATAAAGTTCATAAATTATGAAGGGATTCAGCTATAAATATCTCTACAGATGGCAACAGAGTATTATTCAGCTCATTCATCAGAGTCAATTGGTTTAGTCCATAACAGTTAAGTTAATAATTATGAAGCGTTGCTCAATTCAGTTGAATGTTGATTCAGTTCAGTTCAATAACAGTGTTGCAAAATCTATCAGTTATGAAACTAATATGATTTATAGTTGCACTACAGAAGACAATAGTATCATCATTCAGCTCAATTCAGTTCACGTTTCTCACGAGTCAATGCAGTCGAATGGATAGTCTCCCTGAGCAGTTTTTAGAGCTTACATTAGTTGTAGAGAGTTGTGATGTTCTGTGAGGGTTCAGTAGTGCTGTGTTTGGTGTGAGGTCCAGGTGGGCTGCAGACAGCGGGATGTGCGTGTGACACAAGTCTTCTGCTGTGGAAAGAGCAGCAGCACAGCGCAGCATGACAAACACACTTCAAAGAAACGTCACACAGAAAGAGAGAGTAGAAGCAGCAGAGCTTTGTTCTAATCCAGCACAGCTGTTGTGTTTGTGTACAATCTCCACTCTGATCACAATTAATTATTTCTCTGCCGGCTGTAAATACACTCTGCCTTAAACGAGTCCAGGTTTCAGGCCTGGAATCTCTGCGCGGTTCTTCATGAGCTCAGATAACCCTCCCACTCACATCAACGTAACTGAATCAACAGATATAATGGCCTTTCAGAGTCTATAGAGCGAGCATTAGAACGTCTACAGCAACACCACATCTGTGCTGTAATGGAAAGAACATTTACTAACATTGCGTTTTGTGCAACCAGTGTAAAAAGTGCTTTACTAGGGTGTTTAAAAGATTTAATTATTTATTATTCTCTTTGAAATTATGGTTGCTCTAATCAAATAACCCAACATAATCTACGATGAGTAGGGTTGGGTACCGTTCACATTTGAACCGGTACGATACCGGTATCGGTACCTGAAATTCAGTACCGGTACCCAACGGTACCTTTTTTCGGTACTTTACTCTCTGTGTAATAACAAAAACATTTATTTCAGTGAAAAAACAAGTCCTAAAACTCTCAATTTCAACATTTTGAACAATAGGGCCCTACATTTTTTTTTCTTCTAGAAATTGTTTTATTTTTTAAGCAAATGATGGCGTGAAACATTTATTTATTTTAATCAAATTAAAATGAAACCCTTTTATTTTTTTGCAAACAAAATTAATACATAGTAGAAAAATTGTGTGAATATACCTTTAAAAAAGTTTTAATAATAATTGTATTTTTTTCTACAATTAAGTCGTTAATGTGATTGTAATAATTATTTTTTATAATTTAATTGTTTTATTTAAATTTGTCAGTAAATGGAATATATAAAGACTGTATTATACTGTACAAGAGTAATATATTTCTGTTACATGTTAAACCGCACTTTTATTTTGACAGGTTGCTGTGAAGTTTCTGTGTGTATACAGTATGATATGATGCTAGTTTTCTCAAATGAAACGTAAATTCTCATGAAGTGACTCTCACAGCATGTAAGTTCATGTCGTCATGTAGTGAGATGCAGAGGCTGAGAATCTCAGCGAGTTCTCGTGTGCTTCAGTATTTGTGATGTAAACAAAACCTCGTCTCCGCCATTCATACACACAGAGGCTAGAGGAACATGCAGGAGTCATATTTAAGCCGTCTTTTGCGTTTTAATATTCCCATACACTAGTTCATATCGCGATTCGAATTCAGTGACAGACCTTCTTTTATTCATCCAAAAATGGACGAATTCCGTTGCATTCCGCGCTTTAGAGTAAATTCCGTTTTTATGAATGGACTCCGCCATCCTCTCCGTGTTTCCATATGACCCTAGAAATGTAAGCACACTTCAGAACATTTCGGTTTGCCCTGTGTGTTGTGTTTTAAAGAGTTGCAGGGGTGACATCAAGTCACAGGGTCTCTCTCTCTCTCTCTCTCTCTCTCTCTCTCTCTCTCTCTCTCTCTCTCTCTCTCTCTCTCTCTCTCTCGCTCTCTCTCTCTCTCTCGCTCTCTCTCGCTCTCTCTCTCTCTCTCTCTCTCTCTCTCTCCCTCTCGCTCTCTCTCTCTCTCTCTCTCTCTCTCTCTCTCTCGCTCTCTCTCTCTCTCTCTCTCTCTCTCAGCTCTCTCTCTCTCTCTCTCTCTCTCTCTCTCTCTCTCAGCTCTCTCTCTCTCTCCTCGCTCTCTCTCTCGCTCTCTCTCTCTCTCTCTCTCTCTCTCTCTCTCTCTCTCTCTCTCTCTCTCTCTCTCTCTCTCTCTCTCTCTCTCTCTCTCTCAAATGTGTTCTCAGGTACCGAAATCTGGTACCGAATGATTTAATGTGAATCGATACTCGGTAGTACCGATGCAATTCGGTCCGTACCCTTAAAAGTACCGAGTTCGGTAGCCAACCCTAATGATAAGATAAGTTAACATTATCTATAACAATTATATTTAGATTATTTAATTTCACATTTTATGTATTTGTGTTTTTGTTAATCTTAATTTAGATTGAAAATATTTATATATTTGCATTATTTATTTATTTTCATATTTAATTTTTTGTATTTTAGATTTAAAATATGATTTATTTAGTAATATATTTGTTTATTTAATGACGTTTTTATTATTACATTGTTTGCACATCTTATTTTAGATGTTTGATTTATTTGAGAAGGTGTGTGTGTTCGTGATGATGATTTTAGTTACATTGTTCCTGGTGACAAAAGACTGTTTTTATGAGTGAGTCAGCAGTAAAGACTTTTATATTGAAAGAGACTGAAACGCTGTTGTAAACAAGTTACTTTTAATTTCAAAAACACCTTGTAAGACGCAGCCAACAAATGTCATCGGAAATCACCCTTAACAGATGAAAAGATAGTACGGCAAAGATACCGCTTATGTTTTATTGTGAATATGAGATTGAGCTGAAGAATGAATGCTGTTATCAGACGCAGCTAATCACACTTGCTCGGTCCATCTCTCTCTCTCATAATACAGTTAGTTTTATATACAAAACGTTTTTAATGAAGCAACTCAGCGTTCCTTCGTTATTCTAGTTCTAAAGTGATGTTTTGGAATTAGTAATGGTGGCTTGGGCTCAGCTGTTAAACTGAGATTTGAATCCGTGGCGGAAAGAAGTAGTTTGCACCACTGTGTTTCCCGAACAACCCAAATTTGATACCTCACCTAACACGTGTAAAAGCATGTGCAAATCTCTCGTTTGGGTGTCGTAGACGCATCCGAGGCTCTGCAACACGAGGCGTTTGATTTCAGTGCCGTTCCTGACAGCTTGTGTAGGCTTCGACCGCTCTCGGGAGGAAAATCTCCCCCCCCCCGCATCACCTTTAATGAGGATAAAAGGTCAGAGCTTAATTATTCATCTGGGATGTCAGACAATCCCCCAAAGACTGAAGTTTAGAGCCGGCAGCGCTGAATAATGCATGAAGCATCAGTTTGTTTGCTTGTTTTCTGCTGGAGATCTGGTCACACTGACCGTCAGAACTCACTCTGACCTCTGCTGTCACTCCCTGATCGAGCTTCAAGAAACAGCCACAAACTCCTGCGAGTGTTTATTTGAAGCACGTGGAGCCATTACGAGGCTTGCTGGAGGAATCCGCTCCGCTGCACTGAACACTCACTCCGCTGAGGTAAAGCTGCTTTGTTCAGCTTTAAGAGTGTTTGTGTTGGCAGAGGAGACGGCAGGAGATATCGGCGCTATTAGCGTGTATTAAAGGGAAGAATAGCGTAATGTGATACGCTCGGAAAAGGATTAGAGCGAGAGAACAGGGAGAGGGAGTGTGGGAGAGTGCAGGAGGAATACGCCTCCAACGCACTGTACTACCAGTAACCAATGACATGAGTGGATGAGGAGAGGGGGCGGGGCTTACCAGGTTGGGAAGTCTACATTTACATTTATGCATTTAGCAGACGCTTTTATCCAAAGAGACTTACAGTGCATTCAGGCTATACATTTTTTTGTCAGTATGTGTTCCCTGGGAATCGAACCCACAACCTTTGCGCTGGCAATGCTCTACCACTCTACATATGGCTTTTCCAACTTTGATGTCCTTGTTCATGGGCGCAATTGGTTTTAAGCTAATCATCTAAATTATGTGACAACTGTTCAAAAGTTTGGGGTCAGATTTGGGGACAGTATAGACACAATGTTACAAAAGATTTCTGTTTCATAAAAATGCTGTCCTTTTGAACTTTCTATTCATCAAAGATTTCTGGATAAGGGTCTCGGGTTTTCACAAAAATGTAAAGCAATACAAAAAATTTTCACAAAAATTTTGAAGCAATGTTGAAATGTTTTCAACATTCATAATAATAAAGTAATCTTAATTCAAACGAATAATCTAAAATAAGATTGATTTAAAAAAAATATATATATATTTATTTATAAATATATTTATGTATTTAATGGGTTACTCCACCTCAAAATGAAAATTTTTGTCACTAAGCACTTACGCCCATGTCGTTCCAAACCCGTAAAAGCTTCGTTCATCTTCGGAACACAATTGAAGATATTTTGGATGAAAACCATGTGACTGTCCCATTGACTGCCAAGTAAATAACACTGTCAATGCCCAGAAAAGTATGAAAGACGTCGTCAAAATAGTCCATCTGCCATCAGTGGTTCAATCTGAATTCAAAGCTGCAGTCCGTAACTATTTTTGGTTAAAAATGATCCGAAATCAATATTTGAGCAAGTACGTAACTAGCCAGTCTTCACTATCGCTTTACTTTAGCCCGGTTCACAACAGTAAGCTTATAATAATGTTTTCTAATTTGAGTGGTACGGGTAGTTTTGACACGGTGCGGTGACTGACAGCTACACATTCACCTCAGAACATTAGATTCATCCGCGCTGGAGCCGTGCCGGAGCACATCCCACGTAAGGAAGATAATTCCACAAGCAGCTGCAATTCCAGGTTTCCAAACAGAGATGGCGACAAAGAGGCAAAACTTACGGACTGCAGCTTTAATGAAGCGATAAAAACAGCGTATCCGTGTGGTGCGGCTGACACAGAACAGCGTACGCAGTTTGCCTTCAGAGGAGACCCTCCAAAATGGTGCTACGGTGACGTGGAGGAGACGAATTGTTGAGAAGTCATCATTTTTGTTTTCTTTGCACAGAAAAAGTGTTCTCGTTGCTTCATTAAATTCAGATTGAACCACTGATGGCAGATGGACTATTTTGATGATGTTTTCATATTTTTCTGGACCTTGACATTGTAATTTACATGCAGTCAAAGGACAGTCACACGCCTCCCGGTTTCCATCCAAAATCTTAAATCGTAAATCTTTTATCTTAAATTGTGTTCTGAAGACGAACAAAGCTTTTACGGGTTTGGAACGACATGGGGGTACGTGATAAATGAAAAAAAAAAATCATTTTGGGGTGGATTAACCCTTTAATCTTATATTTTTTTATTAAATTACATGTTTTGTTATGCTTTTATGCTATTATATTATGTATGCTATTAAAATAATATTTAATGAAATTTAATCAGATATATTTATTCATTTATATTTTTGTAAATATTTATTATAAAATGTACTGTAATTAAATATCGGTGATTATATGTTATTAAAATAATATTTTTATAACGTTAGTTAGTTAAACATATAAAATAAAGTTAATTTATAATTTAATTATATTTATTTATATTTATTTATTTTTGGAAATATTGATGCAATAGTGCTGATAATATGTTGTTATTCATTTTTTTGTACATGTTTAATTTTATGTTTATTAATTTAGGTTTATTTTTATATTATTTATAGTGACATCTTCTATAAAGTCTTGGTGGTTATATGCATATGTTATTATATGCTAATTTTATTTAGTTAGAATAAGCAGATACTTTTAAATGGCAGTCATGGAAAAATATGCTTTTTGCAGTCTTGACCAGTTAACTCAACTAATCAAAATTTGGGATTAAAATGATTAATGTATGTGTTTAATATTAACAGATCAACACACATAGACCAACTACAAGTCATTGACTGTAATGTAAAATTAACAACCAGTCTGAAAAACTCGTATTAGTTGGGAATATTGATGGAGGACTGATGTCATATTTGGCATATTTGAATATGGAAATGCAAAAGAGATTTGAGAGTTTCTGCATAAAATATATAACTTTCAGAGGATCTCTTAGAAACTTTTCTCTCTCATCTAATCTTATTTCAAGAGCTCACAGAGAAGAGTTTGGGCTTCTTATAAACTATTCTGAAGAATAATGTTGTTTTGTGTGTGCGATATGAGATATGATATGAGAAGTATAGAGCAATGAAAACGCAGCTACTTATCGAGCTATGAGCTTATTGTGTTGTCCACAGATGATACAGATGTTTGTTGATACCATTAAAATTGCAAAAATGACACGTAAAATGAGAGATTTGGTTCCACGCGGTGTTTAATGAGGTTGCTGTGTAGTTCTGCATCGTCAGGACTTCTGAGGGAGATAATGCCCTTATTCTCCCGGTGTGAAGTCGCCCTGCATGCATTTACTGACAACACTCATTCATCTTCTCGCAGGTAGAGCTGTACGTGTGTGTGTGTAATACCCCTTTTCCACCAAGGCAGTTCCAGTGCTGGTTCAGAGCCAGAGACTAGTTTCAAACCGGTTCTTTGTCTTTCGACACCCAAAGCACCAGCTCAGAACCAGCAAAAGCGGTTCGTAAGTAGCACCAAAACATTGCTGGGCTAGAAGGAAGAACCGCTTGCATCAGGGGCTGGGGGCGGGGTTACCGTGAACAACAAGACGAACAGAAACTTTGGACCGCCATATTTGAAATAGCAGCTAAACACGGACACGTTGGAATCGCCTTGTTTAGATGCCGATGTAGATTCGCAAAGCCATGAACGTCAATAACAACACAACATCCGCCATTTTTCCGCCATTTTTGATAGTTCACTCTCGCGGTGCTTTAGTGTGTTGTGTGCCAATCGATCTGCGTGGCGCGATGCACCCCGAACTAGTCTGTTGTGTTTGGCGCTGCCGCGCTAGTGAAACGAAACATGAAACGTATTCAGTGACGTAAGTCCTGGCTCTGTATTGGCTCTCTAGCCAGTGGAAAAGCAACCGGTTCTTAAAGGGCTCGCCAGTCGAACCAACTAAGAACTGGCAGTAGCACTGGCTCTGAACTAGCACCTGGTTCCTGCTAGTGGAAAGGGGGTATAAGACAGCGCACATCTGATCTTTCTCTCTCTGCACTAACCAGGATAGATCAGGAGCGTCTCGAAGCGAATCCAGTGATCTGAGAGCAGTTTGTGGCCATCAGGGGAATCCAGACGTGACCGCAGGTGGGGAAGGTCAGGGCCGCTGCGTCTCAAAATGAGTTCTTTCTCACGGCTGGGCTCTTCAAACTGTAACTCTATCTGCAGCAGCAGCACCTGGTGATCAATTAGCGCTCGGTGTCGCACTTAACTTAATTACAATCATTCATTATGGCCTAGTGAGGCTCTGTAGCTGTGACACTTTAGCAGCAGGCGGGTTATTTTTATTCAGAAATATGGAGTCGGGTCAGATTTATTTATATAGTGCTTTTCATAATACATATTGTTTCACTATTTTAAATTAGCTTTTATTTATTCTTTTGTTAATTTTGTGATGTGCTTTTGTGATTTTTGTTAGTTTTATTGTTTCTATTTAGCAAAGTCCATTTATACTGTAACTATTATCTACTTATAGAAAAAAAGAGGAAAAATAGCTCTATATTGCATTGTTATTTTAGTAATATTTATTTACCCTGGGATTTATATGTATTTTGTATAAGCATTTATTTTTTATATGTACAAATACATTTTTGCTTGTTTATTTTTTAGTAAGTTTAGTAGTTCAACTCAACCTTATTTTACTTAGTTACCAAGGCAACATTAATTATTTTAGTATTTTAAGTTGAAGCTTTTCATCTAACATTTATAATTAATTTTTTTCAGTTTTATTTCAATGAATAAAAATCTATTTTTAATATTCTGTTAATGATGACAACACCATTATATTATTTATTAGTATTTTGAATAAGCATTTATTTTTCAATTTTCATTTTCATTTTAGTTTATAATGTGTTTCTATTTAGCTTTAATTTATTTTTGCTTCAGTTTTACTTTTAGTTATTTTAGTATTTTATATATAATATATTTATTTTCTTTTATTTTCCCAGGCAACATTATTTTTTTAACTAATTAATTTTTCTATTTTCTTTTATTTTTGCTTTATTTGCTAATGAAACTCTATATATGTTAATGATAAAAACCTTGTCAATAGATGGCTTTCTAAAGCATTCAGTATGTGTTCACACCAGACGCGAATGAAGCGAATAAATCGCGAATAAAATGTATTCCTGTTTTTGTAAAAGTACGAAGTAGTATCGTACAGCTCTGGGTATCCACATACAACCACCATTAATTTGTCCTCCATTGTTGTTTCGGATTTTCTGCCTCCGCTCGTAATGACGTCACTGCTAGAGCAAGCTCCTGATTGGTTAACGCCTCATTCGCGCAAATAGCGCCGCAGGATTGTCTATCGCGCCTTTGCATTGACTTAACATGTAAAGCATTCGCGCGTAACGCTTAATTCGCGTCTGGTGTGAACGCACCTTCATGAACAAATTTGCAAGCAACTATATTTATTTTTACTGCAGGTGTTTTACTAGTGAGTTGTGTATCATATGTGTATCATAGACTGATCCGGGGGTTTCTGTATCTGCAGCCCATTTACTGCCCTGTTCATGTGTGATGGCATGAATATGGGACTATTTATTTTTTGAGTTTCATGAATTATTCTCCTCTCTGGAAACGGCCCAGACTCCCTTCAGCAGGTGGGTGATGTTCCAACTGAACGCCACATCAGATCTCATCACACACGACGTGTGTGTTCAGCATGTCAGAGAAACTCATTTCCTCCTCCTCTGCTCACCAAGGCCGCATTTAGTTCAATTACAGAAAAAAATAGTGAAATATTGTTACAACATTTTTAAAGTGTTTTCTATGTGAATATCTGTTCAAATGTAATTTAAAATCACTTTCACAGACTTTTTCATTAACTGTTCCCATCTGGTGGAATGACCTCTCAATCCCAGGCAGCTGAATCCTTACCCATCTTCAAGAAACGGCTAAAAACACATCTCTTCCATCTTTATTTGACCCTCTAACTCTAGAACTCTCTATTCTAATTCTATTTGATCTATCTGTATTCTTTTTATAAAAAATCACACACTTGACCCTCTATAAATGGCTTATGTATTCTGTAACTACTAGCTTTTCTTGAAAATCTAACACTAGCTTTCTTTTTTCTATATTCGTTCTACTTTAAAAAACGTGCTACGTGTACAGCGTTAGGCTAACCGAGACTTGTCATAGCACTTGCATGTCGTTGCTCTTTTGTTGGTTTTGATTGCTTCTAGTATCCTCGTTTGTAAGTGGCTTTGGTAAAAGCGTCTGCTAAATGACTAAATGTAAATGATCAAAGCTGAGTTTCCAGCAGCATTCCTCCAGTCTTCAGTGTCACATGATCCTCCAGAAATCATTCTAATATACTGATTTTTCTTTGATTCTTTGATGAATAGAAAGTTCAAAAGAACAGCATTTATTTTAATCGTTTGTTACATTATGAAATATCATCACTTTTGATCGAGTTAACACGTGCTTGATACAATTTTGGTTGAACTTTTGCAAGATGGTTCTGCATTCCCTTTGAAATATGAATTATATTTCATAATATTTGTAAATTGTAATTTTAGAGTTTCCTGTTGTAGCGGTGTGTATTGCCGTCAGTGATGTGTGGATGATCTCGGTTAGATGATCTGGCTCACACAAGCAGAACAAATGGCTGTGTTGATTTCTCATGCTGTTCATCAGCAAACGCTGCTAAATGTTCCTGCAAGAATGAAGTTTTAGAGACTTTCGACTTCTCCACAAACAACCGCCCACAGCATCAAGACGGCCATATTTGCACATGCAAGTACAGATCCCCCAGATAACAGGGAACGTTCTCACAACTTCCACTGACGTTATATAACTGGTACAAAAACATACAAAAGCATTCTTAAAGTCTGAGATATGCTTTCTTGATGCTGAGAGAAAGCATTCGTACAATGTTATTTAATTCTAATAAATATTTAGGTAACTTTTAAAAAATGTAATAATCACAACAAGAAAACTGGACATTTAAACGTTCTTAGAATATTAAAAATAAACCGTTAAATAACGTTGTATTTTGGATGAAAGTTTATAGAATGTTGTTAGAAAAGTTTTTGTAATGTTTAAAAATAAGTATTCAAATCACATTCGATTTTGGTTGAAAACATTGTAAGGCTTAAATATAACCACAACAAGAAAACTGGACATTTTAAAATGCTTACCAACAATCAAATAATGTTATTTTTAAGTTGAAAATAAAGTTAGTAGAATGTTGAAAGGAACGTTTATAAATAAACATTCAAAGAACTACATTTTGGGTGAAAATTAAGTTAATAGAACGTTGTAAGAAACATTTTAGCAACGTTTAAAAACAAACATACACATAACATTATATTTTGTGTGAAAATAAAGTTAATAGAATGTTGTATTGAGTATCTTTAAATTATTTTCTAATCACAACAAGAAAACTGGACCTTTTAGAAACATTTTAACCATGTTCCCTCGATGTGTTTACAGCCTGAATTTGTTGCCTGAAAGCCTAGTTTTTCTCCAGGACTCGGCCTGCTTTGTATCTAATGTTGTTGACCCTAGTATTCATATTCAACACACCATTATTTTCATTACCTGAAAGCATTGAGTAATGGCCATTCAATACTCAAGGCCATTGTACATTTAGTTAATGATCTGTAGACCACAAAAGCGAGATGGACGTTCAGAGGTCACACGGTCTTCCACAAACACAGTCTCGCCCATTTGAGTAATTATTAAAAGGCTCAATATTCCCGCATTATCGCTGAGAGCTTTGCTAAGCTGATTTATACTCTACCTGCTTATTGAATGTTTTCAGTGAAAAGTGGTGAAGCCTTCTGATTGGATAGCAGTCTTGTCAATCATGCCCTTTGAAGGCTGTGATTGGTGTTCTGTATGCATGTTATTCTCATTGCATGTTTCTGAGGAGTTTCAGCGTTTGGGTCAGTGTTGAGTGTTGCAGTCTGCTGTGAATCATGTGTTTGGCTGCGAGCAGCTGCTGCGGTTGGATGATGGGCAGAAGCAGCTCTTTCCTGACAGCTGCGAGTGTTTCGCTGACTCTGACATCAGGCGGGTTTCTCTCAGGTGTCTGGTCCACTTCGGTTCACCAGGATCGATGGGTCTCGTGGTGTAGAGTCAAACTGAATAACACGTCTGGCCGCTGAGGTTTGGATCAAATGTCCGACTGGGATTTGTTGGTGATCGGCAGCACAGTGTCCTTCAGCTCTCATACTGTAGTAAACGCTTTATATGTTTATATTTGACTTCAGGATGTCCTTATTGACCAATCACCATGAATTATTCAAAATATCCTTATAATTATCAGCTTTAAACATTAATTATAAAATAAAAGTTATTAATAATTTTTTATTTAATTTATAATTTTTAATAATAAATTATTTTACATTTAAATTTGCTCATTAAATTGTGTGTGTGTGTGTGTGTGTGTGTGTGTGTGTGTGTGCGTGTGTGTGTGTGTGTGTGTGTGTGTGTGTGTGTGTGTGTGTGTGTGTGTGTGTGTGTGTGTGTGTGTGTGTGGTTTATTAGTTTTACAATTATTTGACTGTAGGATGCCCAATAAAATACTCAAAATTCAAAATTATTGTGATATATTATATATATTGTGAAATTATTATATATAGTGATGTATTTACTCACCAAGGGCAGTTTATGTTCTTGATTGATCAATCACAATAAAATCCCCTAAATGTTCATATAAATTCTAAATTCCGATATAATATTATTCATCAATTCCCAAAATAAAAATGATTAATAATTGTATAATTTTATGTTTTTTTATTTTAATTTATAAATTAAACGATTTAACTTTTAAATTATTTTATTTTATTTTATTTTACTTGCCAATGGCAGTTTGTATAGTTGTGTGTACATTTAATATTTAATAAATGTTATTCAATTTAATAATTTTACAAATATTTGACTGCAGGATGCACTTAGGGACCAATTGCAATTAAATACTTTTAAAATTCCAGATTTCAACATAATAATCAAGTTTATTCCTTAATTTAAATAAAAATCCTTAACTGTTTTAAATTGTGATTTATTAATTAAAACTTAATTTGAATCACATTTTATTTTTATTTAATAGGTTATTGTATCATTAACTGTTTTAAATTGTGATTTATTAATTAAATACTTAATTTGATATCACATTTAACATTTCTCTTGTTCCACGATAAACCGAAAGATCTTCTATGATCCCAAACACATCAGCAGCGTCCAGTGAAACCCGTTACTCGCACAGGAACAGACCTTGATGTTGCTAGAAATAATTAATCAGGAGAAGACACTCGGAGAGATGCAGGATTTTTACGTGGATCAATATTTCATCATGCAGCGAGTCTGTGTGTGTGTTTCTAAAATGCTGTTTAATGCTTCGGCTGAGGTTTGCGCTCAAGGTTGCAGGTATTCAGCGTCTGGATCTGTGTTTCAGAAACACTCGCTGGCCTTCAGCTGGAGGAGGTTTTGTTTGTCGTGGGGATGTACAGACCGTTAGCATGTGGAATAGAGACGGGCCTTTATCTGAAGATAAAAACTACAGTCATAGAGTATAAACCACTGAGAACCACAAGCCAGGCCAGACATTACAAATCAAAATCAGCACTCTCTTCTATTACAAATGCATTTCAAGTGTCAATTCATTTTTGTCTGAAAATTGCTTGGTAGAATTTATATTTATTTATGGGGGAAATTCGATCTGTCTGTCTGTCGATCTATATATCTAATATCAATTCAATTAAAGTTTATTTGTATAGCGCTTTTCACGATACAAATCATTGCAAAGCAGCTTTACAGAAAATATAAGTTTCTGTTTTAAAGTTTCTACGTTATATTTAATAGTAGCTTATCAGTGGAGACTAAGTCAAGTTGATGTCCATATGGCATAAATATACATTAAAAATCATGTAGTTAGTTGATGACATGTAATCAAACAGACGGTGAACACTATTAACAGCAATGATTATATGCTGCGATCAAACTTATAGCAAAGTTTGGTAGTTTTGTATGTTGTCTGAGGGTTGGCATCATCTGAGGTCCTCCGAGGGGTTGGCATCATCTGAGGTCCTCCGAGGGGTTGGTATCATCTGAGGTCCTCCGAGGGTTGGCATCATCTGAGGTCCTCCGAGGGGTCGGTATCATCTGAGGTCCTCCGAGGGGTTGGCATCATCTGAGGTCCTCCGAGGGGTCAGCATCATCTGAGGTCCTCCGTGGGTTGGCATCATCAGGTCCTCCGATCATCTGAGGTCCTCTGAGGTTGGCAAGAGGGTTGGCATCATCTGAGGTCTCGAGGTCCTCGAGGGGTCGGCATCATCTGAGGTCCTCCGAGGGGTTGGGGGTTGGCATCATCTGAGGTCCTCCGAGGGGTTGGCATCAGAGGCATCATCTGAGGTCCCCAAGGGGGTTGGCATCATCTGAGGTCCTCCGAGGGGTCGGCATCATCTGAGGTCCTCCGAGGTTGGCATCATCTGAGGTCCTCCGAGGGGTTGGCATCATCTGAGGTCCTCCGAGGGGTTGGCATCATCTGAGAGGGGTTGGCATCATCATCTGAGGTCCTCTGAGGGGTTGGCATCATCTGAGGTCCTCCGAGGGGTTGGCTCATCTGAGGGGTTGGCATCATCTGAGGTCCTCCGAGGGGTTGGCATCATCTGAGGTCTCCTCATCTGAGGTCCTCGAGGTGGCATCATCTGGCATCATCTGAGGTCCTCATCGAGGGGGCATCATCTGAGGTCCTCCGAGGGGTTGGCATCATCTGAGGTCCTCCTCCGAGGGGTTGGTATCATCTGAGGTCCTCATCTGAGGTCCTCCGGGTTGGTATCATCTGAGGTCCTCCGAGGGGTTGGCATCATCTGAGGTCCTCCGAGGGGTTGGCATCATCTGAGGTCCTCCGAGGGGTTGGCATCATCTGAGGTCATCTGAGGTCCTCCGAGGGGTTTGGCATCATCTGAGGTCCTCCGAGGTCCTCTGAGGGGTGGTATCATCTGAGGTCCTCTGAGGGGTTGGCATCATCTGAGGTCCTCCGAGGGGTTGGCATCATCTGAGGTCCTCTGAGGGGTTGGCATCATCTCTTCTCAGGTGTTCGGTCATCTCAGATCTTTTAAGGGCTGGATCCAGACTGAAGCTTGTGTAATTTCCGTGGCAGAAACAGAGAAACAAATAGAGACAACATTAGTGTAGCTGCTGTTCCAACCAAGCAAACAAATATGTGTTCAACCCAAGAACAAGAATGATAATGTGCATTTGATCAGATATACCTGAAGTACAAGGTTATGAGATACATTGTGTGAATGCAGGAAGGCTATTCCAGAGTTTGGGAGCCAAATATGAAAAAGTTCTTCCTCCTTTAGTGGACTTTGCTATCCTAGGTACTACCAAGAGTCCAGAGTTTTGTGACCTTAGGGAGCGGGTTGGATTGTAGCGTGATAGAAGATTAGTTAGGTACGCAGGAGCTAAATCATTTAGGGCCTTATAGGCAAGTAATAATATTTTGTAACTGATACAGAACTTAATAGGTAGCCAGTGCAGAGACTGTAAAATTGGAGTAATATGATCATATTTTCTTGACCTGGTAAGGACTCTAGCCGCAGCATTTTGTACTATCTGTAGCTTGTTTATTGAAGATGCAGGACAACCACCTAGCAGTGCATTACAATAGTCCAGTCTAGAGGTCATGAATGCATGAACTAGCTTTTCTGCATCAGACACACTTAACATGTTCCGTAGCTTGGCAATGTTTCTAAGATGGAAGAATGCTGTTTTTGTAACATGGGAAATATGATTTTCAAAAGATAAGTTGCTCTCTAATATAACACCCAAATCGATTGATTGCTTGATTGATATTATCGGTGAAATGTGACCTGAATATTTTTACATGAAAATTGTATTATTCAATATGGCTTCATGTTATCTAAGCTGTTAGTCCAAAATTGCAAGGCAGAAATAATAATAGAAAAATAAGACAGTCATTGTCATTCAGTAAGAATACAGAGTTATGAAATAAATGTGAAGCTGTTTGGATCAGGACCATACCTGCTGTTGAAACTGCGGTCTTTGATTGTGTGGAATTTTTTAACTAAACCTTTAACCTGCTGACTGTTGACCTTTATTGCTGGTGGCCTTGACCTGCTTTGATGCTGGTGGCCTTGACCTGCTGTTGACCTTTAACCTGCTGATGACCTTTGATCTGCTGGTGGCCTTGACCTGCTGTTGACCTTTAACCTGCTGTTGACCTTTGATCTGCTGGTGGCCTTGACCTGGACGTCTGTGACATTTACAAATGCAAATTGATTTGTAACAAATATTGATTTTGCCGCTCTTCTGTACCAGAGTAAATATCACAGCTACAAATCATTGATCACTTATGCACAGTGAATTATTGCATCGTTTAAAATTCAGTTTTGTCATGCAAAGAGTGAGAGTGCGCTGTGGCCTGGGTTTAGAATTAATTTTATTTAAATGCGTTAAGACTGTTGGACAGAATCCAGTTATCTGGAGTTTTGCATATGAATATTCGATGCTGTTATTAGGCTTGGTGCTCACGCCGGAGTCGAGCGAGCATCCTCGCGTCTGCTGATGGCAGGAGATGCTCTTGTGGCTGCGTTGACGGATGAGTCTGGCAGCAGACTAGCGGATTGTAATTCAGAAATCCCCTCCTGGCCGTGCCAGATCTGATCCCACTCCAGATTTATGGAGCCTATTTATAACAAACTGGAAACGTCACTGTGCTGCCAACTTTACAATCTCTCTGAAAGAAAGCAACAGGCCAGACAGAGCCGCGACAGCCGGCCGCTAATTTATATGAAAATGTACAATTTGATTTGTCTAATTTCATTTCGGAGGGAAGGGACAGGTGATTTCTGTCGCTCCACCGGCGTCTCGCTGATGAATGCGGTTCAGTAATTAATAATTAATTTGCTTTCAGGCCTGTAGAGGTTTTGGGAGGTTTGGTATCTTGTGATTCCTCATTTCATGCATTCTAGTGTCACTGAGATACTATTATGTTTTTTTATGTATATTTTGAATTAGTTATAATTTTTATATTTTACTTTTATTTTGACTTTAATAAAAATGTTAGTAATTTTTGTGAGATTTTGCATTTGAGTAGATTATATTTGAAGAGTTCACTTGCAGAAACAGATAACTCAGTTTTTAACAATTCTCAGAAATCATGTTTTTTCATTGTGCATTCCAATTAATATCAATCAAACTACAGATGGGTTATTTTGATTAGGTTAAACACAATAAAAACATGATTACATAATAAAAAAACATGATTTTTGAACAATTACAAAAAAAATGTTATCTGATTTTGCAAATAAACTTAATTTATTTTTAATTTTTTTGTAAATATTTCTATGTAATTTTATTTTATTTTTCAATTTTATTTTTAGTTATTTTAGTGTATCAAGTTAATCTAAATAAAAATTACAGATGTTACACTGGCATCTAGCTGAAATAAAATAAGTATATTTAATATAAATATTATAATTATATATAATATAGTATATTTATATAAATATAAAATTACATAGTATAAATATAAATTTTATTATTTCAGTTAATATTTATTTAGTTACAATATTTTTATGGTTTATTCATACTTGTATTCAGTGTTATTTTAGTGTCATTGAAATCCGTTTTCATTTTAATGTGGCTTATATTTTAATATTTTGAATTATTCTTCATTTGTATTTTCTGCTTTTATTTAAATTTTAGTAAAAGTTTAGTTTTTGTTTATTAGATTTTTTAGTAAATAAGTCTGTGCAGTTTTTATTATTTTAGTTTTAGTTTTAGTTAAACTAAAAAATGAGAAATATTGCCTTGATAACTAGCTGAAATAAAATAAGTTAATATATATGTTGTATTTCTATATTTTTTAGTTTTTATTTTCTGTAAATAAATGTCTAATATATCTATTTTTATTCGTTTTTTATTTCAGTTTTAGTAGATTTAGTGCATCAAGTCAAACTAAATGAAAATGAATAAAGTTGCTCTGTTCGGCTCTTATAAAATAATAATGCTCATATTGTAAATTCAAGAAAGTGTTTCTAAACAAGGGAAATCCGCTCAGGCTCTATCACATCAGATTTATTAACTATAACTTTGGATGTTCATAAAGAGTCAAAGTTTGTTGTTGCTTAGTGAAGCCAATGTTCACATCTCTCTTTCCCTCTATAAACATGATGGATTGGTTTTATTCCTCCTTTTATTTGCAGGCGTGTGCCATTTCAATAATATGTTGCATCAGCATCTTGTGCTCCAGTTTGTTGATGTGAAAAAATGATTTGAAGTTATAATGGAAAAAAGATTAACAATTAAACAAGTAATTATTCAAGCTGTTTAATGTCCCTGTAAGGCTGTTTCCAGTGGATGAGCTGCACACTACAGAATAACACAGACTGTTAGTCTTAACTCAATAACTAATGCAAAACTAGTCCATGCACCTTAACTAACAGATAACCTGTGTAACAGCGCTCAGAGCTTATCTTTCCACCTCCGAAAACTCAGAATCATGATTAATAAAAAATACTTCGAAGAAAAAAATAAACTTGTTTTCAAAAGAACTTTAAAGGTTACAAAAACATTTCTTACAACATTCTACTAACTTTATTTTCACCCAAAATATAACGTTATTTGAATGTTTAACACATTTCAAAATATCAGAAAATATTCTTGTCGTGATTAGAACGTTATTTAAAGGTTACAAAAATGTTTCTTAGAATGTTCAAATAACAACATGAGGATGTTCTGAGAATGTTGTAATAAGAAGGTTTTCTCAACATTATGAGAACATAATCAAATATTAATACAATTGTAAGAAAGTTCCATAAATGTTACTTTAAAAACGTTTTGTATAACTAGGGCTGTCACTCAAACAAATCGTCAGTCTAGTTAAATGATGAGCGATTAATTAATCCAATTAGTTTGTGAAAATACCTCTTTAACTACCTCTTTATACCTCATTCATTTATTTGTGAAAATACATGAGAAAAGTATCAAGTAGACATTCCAAAAATTAGCTTTAGAAAGAAATATTGGATTTGATTCAACATAAAAGTTATTACACATTTAGGCTACAACATAAACTATGGAACATAAACAATAATAATTTGAGAAACAAAACAGTTTGGTTACCTACAGTCTACAAAATACCTTTATGTAGTAGTAGTAGCCCTTTATTGTCACTAGTCACAAGTACCAGCGAAATTAGCCATCAACCTGTCCATACATACACAACATACATACAAGGGGGTAGACAGGACAGGAAGACAGGGAATTGAAGAAAAATACAGCATAACATGAGGAAGGGGAGGAGAAAAAAAATAACCCCCAGACTATGCTCCTTGGGTACAGTGTGAGAACAGGAAAAACACCTCAGCAACAAAAGCACATACACCATAGACACACGACTTTGCAACAGGGGGGGGGGGGTAATCCAGCTCCGGCAAGCAGCCATCCGGTCCTGCAGCCGAGTTTAGCGCTGAACCACAGACCCACTTGTCAGGCTGGCGGTACAAAGCGACGGAGGCGAGGGATCGGGGGTGGGGAGGTGAATGCATATATGTGTGTATGTGTGTGTATGTGTGTGTGTGTCCGTAATCAGCAGGTGTCTGTGGGAGGAACGCAAGAGCGTCCCACTGCAGTGCTCTTCTCAGGATAGATTTTCCAACAGCGGCCTTGGCCGAGGCCAGTGCTGGTACAGGGGAGCCGAAAAAGATAAGATTGCGATTTGTTTGGTCTTGGGGCGAGTAGCCGCATTCCAATTCCACGGCTACTCTCTTTGTCCATTCTGGTCTCCAAAAACATCAATTTTCCTTTGCAAAGCCGTGAGCTTCTCCGTGATGGAAACCATATTACGGTTAATAGTCTCAGTCTCAATGCTGACCGCTCTGCCCACTGCTTCAATCATGACGGGCAGCCTTGTGAGGCTTTGGACAGCTGTTCCCGTTTTTCTGAAGGTGGCGGGTTGTGTGTCTTCTTCGATAACCCAGGGCAAAGCCTAATCCAATCAGCAGAAGACCTGTTATCATGGTTCCGAATAGGTAGATATCTTCAACGTCCTCCACGGAAAGAGCCGCCAGACACACGACCCGCCACCTCTCCCACGCGTCCATCGTGTAGCCAGCTGCGAACGTTCCGGCAGGGCAGTCAGGTTCCCCCGAACCCAGGCTTCTCGACGAGAAGATGGTGTCAATTGCGTTGAGAGACCAGTTGATCAAATCCATGGTTTTTCAGTTTGGAGAGCAGTGCAGGGAGAGTTTCTCAGTAATAGACGAGACAAGACGAGACGAGAGAGCAAGCAGGGAAGATAAGGCGAGGACGGGGGGAGAAAAATGCGTCCTCCTCCGTTGAGTGCAGCAGAAGAAAAGATGTGCCACAAAAGAAAGTCTTACAGGTTTGAAATGATTGGTTCATTCAGAAACTAAACTCGCTGTGTTGCTCAGAGACACACAACAGTTCTGCTGTGGACTTATAGCTAAATATTTTCGTTTGCAAATTTTAGAAAACAAAATTAATGCTATCAAACGATTAATCGCAATCAATCGCATCCAATATAAAAGTTTTTGTTTACATAATAGAAATGTGTTATTTATTATGTATATATAAATATGCACACGTACAGCATATATTTGGAATATATTTCCATGTATTTCCATGTAATATAATATAAACGTAATATATTTTCCTTAAATATATACCTGCATGTGTGTGTATTTATATATACATAATAAATATACACAGTACACACACATATATTATGTAAACAAAAACTTTTATTTTGGATGTGATTAATCGTGATTAATTATTTGACAGCACTGAAAACAATACAATATTGTATCTAAAATGTAACGCAGTATTAACTCCTTATTTACTGAACTCTTGTATAAAATCACATTTGCACTCGTGCTACTTGGGACAAAAACAGCACTCGTGTGATACTGCTCTCGCTGCAGGTTCCTGTGATATCGCTTCTCATATATGATGAATGAATGACATGTGTGTTTGCATTTATATAGCCTCTTGTGCTTTAAAGATCTCATGAACATGATTAAAATCGCGTTTTGATGTCTTTTCATTGTGTTGACTTCAAAATGAGAAAGTACTTTGTTTCATTAGCGTTTGTCTTAGCTTTGTGCAACTGGTAAACCAGGGCTGGACTGTTTAGCACACCGGGCATTTCCGGTGGGCCGAGCTATCGTGCCGGTACATGTCTTCTTGAATATATATATATAGCGAAGTGGTGTGGCCACCTGGACCAAAAAAAGCCAGGGCTGATTTTTTGTCCCAGTCCAGCCCTGTGGTAAACTAAAGCAGTAGCTGTTGACCGGATGTTGTTTTCTCATCAGTCCTCAGAGGAGAGTCTCAGAATGTGGGTCACCATGCTCCCCCAAAACCAAAGTGCTCGTCTATTACTCGCTCTCGTTTTTTAATCTCCTTCCTCAATTCACTGGCGCTCACCCTGGAAACAGAAATGAGTTTAGTTGAAGCTTGTGTGATACCGTTGCATAATTGAGCCGCATTAAATATGAGTGGAAAACACGCCTCTGCCTTTAGTGCTCATAAAATGTACAAATGCCATAAAATTCACTGTAATTTTATAATGTGAGAATGACAGGAACGAGATGTAATTTGAGCGAGCATTCATTTAGCAAAACATTTGTTAAATCGTTTCATTCGTTTAATTTTTTTAATTTTTATTTGTTTTATAAAGATTTGTTTGTTTACCCTTTATATTTGGTAATATTTTAATATGTTTATTTTTTATGTATGATTGTATTTATTTATTCACAATTTATTTCTATAATATTTTTGTTTTTATTTGGTCATTTGTTATTTTTAATGCAACCTGTCTCATCAAAATACGTGCTTCTGTGCACTTTCTGTGCGACATCGTTTTATTACCTTACTGCACGCTTCGCCGCAGTTTTCAAACAGAAATGTCCACAGAGTGGCGCTAAAACACAGGTTAAAAACGTGAACCCTGGCATGTTTTATTATGTAGATATAGGTAAATATTGCTGTTTTTTATTACGTTGCTACATAAATGTTCAGAATTCAAAATATCTGGGACCGTCGCTAAAAATGAATGCTCTATCGTTTGGAAATATTCCTACACCAAACCCAACCCTAAACCTACGATAGTGTTAACAAATGCAAAACTGATATAAAACGTATTTGTTTGATGCAACCATGCATTTCTACTTCCTTACAACAGATTTGAACTGCTCTGTCGAACCGTGATTACACAGGATTCAAACCGGAGCTCCTCACCTCCTAATACGTCTCTGTACCGGTGAGCTACCAAACAAACTTACCGTCTATGAAAAACACATAGATACGACGCTGGATATGTGCGATGCTAACGCTCAAAAGCATCAGTTTTCAAATCTCACAGCTTTTTAATATTGTTTCAAAGTCGTAACATATATTCTTCAAGTATTGTGTGAAAATTATGCTTTTATAATCAAATCTCTGTAAATTTTGTGTAAAAGGAGTAAAAGGTGTCAGTTTTACTGCCTCTAGTGTTTGTTTCTTTTGGAAACTGCAGTAATATGTAGTTATTGGTAACATATTTCGTGTCTCGTTAAAGTGCACCCAGTACGTCAATGCCATGAGACCAGGTATGTTTTATGTATGCATGTATTCACATTGTATTTATAAACATTTTGTTTATTTATTTATAAAAAAAAAAATCAGCATTTAGCAGAAACATTTTATAACAATTTTAGAACATTTAACAGAACAATTTATCTCTTGTAGCATTTTTTCTTTTTTTGTAATTTTTATGTATGCGTGCATGTGTTCACATTTTTTAAAGAACATGTTATTTATTTATCAATTTATTTATTTACATAAATTCATTCATACTTATGCATTTAGCAGAAAATGTTATCCAAAATGACTTATACATGAGGAACAAAAGCATTTTAAACCAGAATAGGAATTAGTTTAGTAGCTATTTGGGATAGTAGCATTTAAAATAGTCTTAATTAAATTTAGTAATCAAAAAAAATTAACTTTTGTCTTTTTTAATTATAAATTTTTTCACTAAATAAAGATTATTTTGTATATCAGGTGTTTTGATAATTGAGTGACTGCAGTTAATACTGTTAGTTAGTTAGTTTGATGCATTAGCGATCAGCACAAACTAATAAAGCAGCGTAAAAAAAAGAGGCTGTAGCCATAGCATGTATGGGTCAACTTCAGCTAATGATCTCTGTGACACTGGAGCCTAAAGCAGTTTAATATCGCTGCATTAATACAGCAAATCTATACTGCACCTGGTTTCAGAAGAAAATCCTCCATCAGAAGAGCTGCTGTGTTACAGAGGTCAAGGACTGGCGGTTGACCTCTGGATTCCTGCAGCTGTTGTAACAGCGCGAGCGCGAGCCACGCCGCTGCGTTTGCACAGTCCTCGGTAATCAATATAGTCATATGTGACATCTGTGTTGTCTAATCTGATAATCTTGATATCCAGAACGCCCTACAACACCTTAGTAACAAACAACAACACTCTATTAACTACACAGCACATATTAACTGTCCAGAACACCCTACAACACCCTTAGTAACAAACAACAACACACTATTAACTACACAGCACATATAAACTGTCCAGAACACCCTAGCAAACCCTTAGTAACAAAACAACAACACCTATTAACTACACAGCACGTATTAACTGTCCAAACACCCTAGCAACACCCTTAGTAACAAACAACAACACTCTATTAACTACACAGCACATATTAACTGTCCAGAACACCCTAGCAACACCCTAGTAACAAACAACAACACTCTATTAACACACAGCACATATTAACTGTCCAGAACACCCTAGCAACACCCTTAGTAACAAACAACAACACTCTATTAACTACACAGCACATATTAACTGTCCAGAACACCCTAGCAACACCCTTAGTAACAAACAACAACACTCTATTAACTACACAGCACATATTAACTGTCCAGAACACCCTAGCAACACCTTAGTAACAAACAACAACACTCTATTAACTACACAGCACGTATTAACTGTCCAGAACACCCTAGCAACACCCTTAGTAACATACAACAAAACACTCTATTAACTACACAGCACATATTAACTGTCCAGAACACCCTAGCAACACCCTTAGTAACAAACAACAACACTCTATTAACTACACAGCACGTATTAACTGTCCAGAACACCTAGCAACACCTTAGTAACAAACAACAACAACTCTATTAACTACACGGAGCACACATATAACTGTCCAGAACACCCTAGCAACACCCTTAGTAACAAACAACAACTCATTAACTACACAGCACATATTAACTGTCCAGAACACCCTAGCAACACCCTTAGTAACAAAACAACACTCTATTAACTACACAGCACATATTAACTGTCCAGAACACCCTAGCAACACCCTTAGTAACTACACAGCACATATTAACTGTCCAAACTGTCCATGAACTACATAGCAACACCATGAAGTCACTGTGACCTGGTTCTGCACAGGCAAACTACAACAGAATATCTTTCCCTGATCGAATCCAAGACGGTCATATCTTGCTTATATGTGGAGATCAATTTAATGTTCTGCTTTTATATAATATATAATATATAATTATATATATATATATATATATATATGCATATGTAAGGTGCATCTCAATAAATTAGAATGTCGTGGAAAAAGTTAATTTATTTCAGTAATTCAACTCAAATTGTGAATCTCGTGTATTAAATTAATTCAATGCACACCGACTGAAGTAGTTTAAGTCTTTGGTTCTTTAATTGTGATGATTTTGGCTCACATTTAAACAAAAACCCAACATTTCACAATCTCAACAAATTATAATACTTCATAAGACCAATAAAAATCATTTTTTAGTGAATTGTTGGCCTTTGAAAGTATGTTCATTTACTGTTATGTACTCAATACTTGCATTTATTTTGAATTTTTTATGTTGAATTATTAATATTTATTTAATTATCTTTTTTTAGTTCTAATAAAACATTTGTATGATATTTATGTATTATTTACTTGTATTTATTACTTTATCTAATCATTTATTTTGTATTTTTTACATTGAATTAATTCATATTTATTGAATTATCTTTTTTTAGTTCTAATAACATTGTATTTATTTATTTACTGTGTATTTATAATTTATCTTCCTTTCCTGTTTAATCCTGTGAAGCTTATTTATTTATTTATTTATTTATCAATTTATTTATTTACATAAATTCATTCATACTATGCATTTAGCAGAAAATGTTATCCAAAATGACTTATACATGAGGAACAAAAGCATTTTAAACCAGAATAGGAATTAGTTTTAGTAGCTATTTGGGATAAGTTGCATTTAATAGTCTTAATTAAATTAGTAATCAAAAAAATTAACTTTTGTCTTTTTAATTATAATTTTTTCACAAATAAATAAAGATTATTTGTATATCAGTGTTTGATAATTGAGTGACTGCAGTTTAATACTGTTAGTTAGTTAGTTAGTTTGATGCATTAGCGATCAGCACAAACTAAAGCAGCGTAAAAGAAAAGAGGCTGTAGCCATAGCATGTATGGGTCAAGCTTCAGCTAATGATCTGTGACACTGGAGCCTAAAGCAGTTTAATATCGCTGCATTAATACAGCAAATCTATACTGCACCTGGTTTCAGAGAAAATCCTCCATCAGAAGAGCTGCTGTGTTACAGAGGTCAAGGACTGGCGGTGACCTTGGATTCCTGCAGCTGTTGTACAGCGCAGCGCGAGCCACGCCGCTGCGTTTGCACACGTCCTCGGTAATCAATATAGTCATATGTGACATCTGTGTTGTCTAATCTGATTAATCTTGATATCCAGAACGCCCTAGCAACACCCTTAGTAACAAACAACAACACTCTATTAACTACACAGCACATATTAACTGTCCAGAACACCCTAGCAACACCCTAGTAACAAACAACAACACTCTATTACTACACAGCACATATTAACTGTCCAAACACCCTAGCAACACCCTTAGTAACAAACAACAACACTCTATTAACTACACAGCACGTATTAACTGTCCAGAACACCCTAGCAACACCCTTAGTAACAAACAACAACACTCTATTAACTACACAGCACATATTAACTGTCCAGAACACCCTAGCAACACCCTTAGTAACACAACAACACTCTATTAACTACACAGCACATATTAACTGTCCAGAACACCTAGCACACCCTTAGTAACAAACAACAACCACTCTATTAACTACACAGCACATATTAACTGTCCAGAACACCCTAGCAACACCCTTAGTAACAAACAACAACACTCTATTACTACACAGCACTATTAACTGTCCAGAACACCCTAGCAACACCCTTAGTAACTACACAGCACATATTAACTGTCCAGAACTGTCCATGCAACTACATAGCAACACCATGAAGTCACTGTGACCTGGTTCTGCACAGGCAAACTACAACAGAATATCTTTCCCTGATCGAATCCAAGACGGTCATATCTTGCTTATATGTGGAATCAATTTAATGTTCTGCTTTTATATATATATATATATATATATATATATATATATATATATATATATGCATAGGTACAGGTGCATCTCAATAAATTAGAATGTCGTGGAAAAGTTAATTTATTTCAGTAATTCAACTCAAAATTGTGAATCTCGTGTATTAAATAAATTCATGCACACCACGAAGTAGTTAAGAGTCTTTGGTTCTTTTTTGTGTTCTTTTAATGTGATGATTTGGCTCACATTTAACAAAAACCCAACAATTCACAATCTCAACAACAAATTATAATACTTCATAAGACCAATAAAAATCATTTTAGTGAATGTTGGCCTTCTGGAAAGTATGTTCATTTACTGTATATGTACTCAATACTTGCATTTATTTTGAATTTTTTATGTTGAATTATTAATATTTATTTAATTATCTTTTTTTAGTTCTAATAAAACATTTGTATGATTATTTATGTATTTATTTACTTGTATTTATTACTTTATCTAATCATTTATTTTGTATTTTTTACATTGAATTATTCATATTTATTGAATTATCTTTTTTAGTTCTAATAACATTGTATTTATTTATTTACTTGTATTTATAATTTATCTTCCTTTCCTGTTTAATCCTGTGAAGCTTATTTATTTATTTATTATTTATTTATTTATTTATTTATGTACTTGTATTTATAATTTATCTTCCTTTCCTGTTTAATCCTGTGAAGCTTATTTATTTATTTATTTATTTATTTATTTATTTATTTATGTACTTGTATTTATAATTTATCTTCCTTGTTTAATCCTGTGAAGCTTATTTATATTATTTATTTACTTGTATTTATAATTTATCTTTCCTGTCTAATTACTGTGAAGCTTATGTATTTATTTGTTTGTTTGTATCTTTCATTAGTTGCTAATTTGGTTTAGTTGTATTTAAAAATGTCTTGATTTAATGTATTAATCACTAAATGTAGTTCTAAACACAGCTTCTTCTCCTCTAATTCGCCGTGACTCGTTAAATAAACTCTGAGTTCTGCGCTTGTATGACACGAAACGATGCAATCTGAACTTGTGCTGAAGTCTCGGATCGATCCGCTCTGCTCTGTACTGTCGCTCTGTTCAGGGTATAATTAACCAAACAAAGCTTATTGATTCTGCTTGTAGCTGAAGTGTTTGTGTGCTGGAGGTCGGGGAAGCGCTTTGTTGGCTATAAATAAAAACGGAAAGGAAAGCATGCATTAGATGCCGGAAAGCTGCTAGTTGTATATTTCTGTGTCAGTTTTAGGTTTGCGTAGGTTTAGGGCGGTGTGGCTCTTTATGGATCCCCACACATGTCATCTAAAGCTGTATTGATGCTGCATGTGCTTTTATATCGTCTGAAGGCAGGCGTGGATTTATATAACACACTACATCAGAAGATTGTCTGACAAACGGTCATAAAACACAAGGTCCTGCGAGGAACAACAGAGGCAGACACTGTAAATGAAAACAGCGTGGACACTGTGTACAGGAACACTTTCAGTCTTTCAGGCGCTGTGTGTGTTTGCTGTTAATAGACTGAGTGAAGAAAGTCTCAATGAAAGAGAAAAACAGCCGTGATCAGACAGAGATTGTGTGTCTGATATCAGGCAGCACGCGTGTATTCATTCATATCTACTGTAATGTTCAATCTTAATGGGATTCGCTTTATTTCCGGTCTTATTGCATGTTTCTGCTCTCATAGTGAATGATCTATCAACTGAATATCTTTCCTTAATCAATTATTCTATGTGGCAATCAAGAGTATTTATTTATTTATGGTACATGTCTATAAGTTTAATTATTCCTTTATTTATCTATTCATTTGATTATGTATTATTTATTTTGTATTTGATAATGTTTCTTTTTTATGTGTAATTATTTACATATTTATTTATTTGTATTTAATATGGCTATTTTTACTTGTATTACTTTTTATTATTTAGTTATTTATTTATTTTAAATTATTCTTAAGACATATATTAATCAAAATAATAATAATAATAATAATTATTATTATTCATATTAATATTTAATTTAATTTGGGATATTTATAGTGTTGTATCCAAAACTCAACATTGATAATAATCAGAAATGTGTCTTGAGCAGTAAATCAGCATATTATTATGATTTCTGAAGATCATGTGACACTGAAGACTGGAGTAATGATGCTGAAAATACAGCTGCGCATCACAGAAATAAATTACATTTTACAATATATTCACATAGAACAGCTATTAAAAATTCTAATAATATTTCACTACTTTTATGGTATTTTTGATCAAACAAATGCAGCTTTTTGAAATATAATATATAGTTATTTTGTATTGTTTTATGCTGATTGTAGGTAAAACCATGCAGTAATTTAATGGTGTTACTGAAGGTTACAGCAATGATAGCAAATAATAGTAAACTGAGCTTTGTTTATGAATTTATGAATCCAGCTGAAGGACGGCCACTGATCAAAACACCGCATTCATTCAGATGTTAGATGTGCGCTCAAATATAGAGGCTATAGGAATCAATGAAGGTTGAACACACACACACGCACGCACATACACACAACACACACACACACACACACACACACACACACACACACACACACACACACACACACACACACACACACACACAACACACACACACACACACACACACACACACACACACACACACACACACACACACACACACACACACACACACAACACAACA